>CAAKHC010019589.1:8620-27019 GCA_901007825.1 Macroramphosus scolopax | reverse complement strand
CCCACGACTAACCACACAAAAATGGCCAGCAGGTCACACACATGCATTAAACTGAGCAGGAGGACACACACACACACACACACACACACACACACACACACACACACACACACACACACACACACACACAAACACACACACACAAAGTACACAATTGCTGTGTTCTCCCTTCCTCTCTATTCGTCCCTCCATCCCTCCGTTTCTCTCTCCCCGTTGTTTTAATTTCCCAATGTGGTGTCAGAGCCGTAGAAGATGGAGAGGCCCGGCCAAGCCAGAAGACATTCCATTATCTTTTCAGCACTCATTTACCTCACTGGGAGCACAGATGCAGGGCAGCAGAGAAAGAGCAACAGAAACAAAGAGCGGTTGGAAAAGAAACAGTTGCTAAACAAAATAGGACACAAGTTTAAGCCTGGCCGCTGGCTGATAGATTAAGCTTGTTGTTGCATCTATTTTTATGCATCATTTGATCTGTGTGTGAGGGCTAGAGTGACACCACTGGCAACTCTAGGTAGTTCGTGAGGTTGTTCATGTGCTTATTTATGTATTTAAATATATTTGAGGGCGGAATTATTTAGTCGTGCCTGCTTTGTCCCTGAAAGGTGTTTCAGCACCTCAGGCAGAGTTGGTCAGCCACTTCTTTATCACTGGTTCTAACAGCTTTACATTTATCTGCGGATCAGCGCTGCAACACAATAAAGAAATGTTCTTTGTTACTGTTGCTTATTTTTAAGTTTTATTTTGGATACACACACGTGAATGTTCAAGGATTCCCAATGTTCATATCAAGTAATGCTTGATTTATAAATTAAAATTATTAGTGAAATAAGAGCAGGTTAATGTTTGAGTACTGTTGTGAGACAATATGGATGATAAGTTCATGTAAAAGTAGTTTGAATAATGGGAATGACCTCCTATAGATACATGACATAGGAGAGCTAACATCCTCTGCTAATAAAGATCTAGCAAAGTGTTTGAATCCTCCAGGACAACCAAGTTGGAGGACTTTTCCTCTCAGCTGCTGTTTCCATTCTCACAAATATATTGTCACGCTCATCTTTAATTAATATCCAGTTGAATTTTATCGTATTCATATCATTGCAAGATAGACAGAATCATATTCCTTATCATTAATATCAATGTAAGTGCTATTGTTTTTGTGTGGCTGTGTAGTTTCTATGAAATACTTGATAAGGAGCCGTTATTTATAGTTTTAGATGCAGAAAAAGAACAAACATCTACACATATAAATGAAACCCAGCAGTAATCGTTTTTTATCAGCTCTTTTTGCCTCACCATTGGCCTAAACTGACTTTATTGACTGAGCCGAAGTGAGCAGAATTCTTGAACAGTTGTGGTTTAAATCCCTTAAGGTATACGCAGCATTCTGCAGTCTCTTTCAATTTCACCAAACTAAGCCTGGCCTTAATCTTTTCTTCCAAATGTCCCTATAAGTTTGTAGAGAAGACAACAAACTCTGTACGTTGTCTTCTATATGATGTATGTGTCTGTTTGTATATTTGTGCGTGTGCATGCATATGATTATCTGATTTGTTTGCCCCTTTTACTTTGGACGTGTGTGTCTAGTTGATACTTCCCGGTGGACAGAAAAGGGTAGTTCTTGAGTCTTTGCTTCCAGACACCGAGTACAAAGTGACAGTCACACCGGTGTACACCGACGGACAAGACGGAATCAGTTTGTCCAAACTGAGTACCACATGTAAGCCTTACAAACTAACACACATGCATGCACACACAGAAATTAATAACAATCAGAGTCAGTCATGGTTTCTCAATTTCCATTTTGTTAAGATGCAGTTCAGAACACATCAGACAAACAGAAAAGTAATGAGCGTAAATTGAACTTCAGTGAGCAGAATGTTCATTTGCATTAATTTCATGTTCACTTACGCTACTGAAAGAGGATTTTAATTAGGACGATGCCAAATACTGATGTGTCCTTAATTTTCTTAATGAAGGCCGTTCATAATTACACTATTAATAAGGCAATTCAATTATTTTGCCCTAGCTCTAATTGATTTTCTCAAACATTAGTGACAGCCTCCTCGTTGTACGGCGAAATGAAATGCCAGACAAAATATGACATCTTTTTGGATGAAGGTTGCCAAATATTAGTGAATGTGCAAACAGGCAGCAGAATGAAACATCAGAGCCCTGTCACACTAGATGTGCCTTTATATTTTTGTGGGAAGAAAATTATCCTCTCACCTAAATCTTTTCAAACTTCAACACATTCTTGGCACTGTCTATGAAAGACACACACATTTTCAAATGTTACTATAATTTATTATTCTGACAAGTTTCCAATAAGTCCCAGCCCAAAGTCAAATACAAACATACCATATTAAATAACAACACTATAAAACATTTCAATGTTTTGCCATGCTTTTATCTGAAGTTAAGTTCTGAGAATAATGCCTATTTTTTACGTCTGTTTTTTGGCAGTGCCCCTCTTCTCTCCGGAAAACCTTCGTGCGTCAGAGGAGTGGTACAGCCGCTTCAGGGTCACTTGGGATCCTCCTCAGTCTCCCACTGTGGGTTACAGGATCGTCTACCAGCCCATCTATGGTACACACACACACAGGAAGGGAGAAAGTTATGTGTAAAGTGAATATTAAAATTTGACCTCAGTAAAGTGTGTATGATTTGTAAAAGTGTAGATACGCAAGAAAAAGTAGGTTTACTAAAATCAGTCTGCACAAACCCATATAAATTTAGTACATGAACACACAGAGGCACATATGGAAGCACTGGAGGTTAACTGTGGCCAAGTACCAAGGTGTTTTGTGTGTGTGTGTGTGTGTGTGTGTGTGTGTGTGTGTGTGTGTGTGAAGGGGCATCCCTGGCACACATTGGTGATGGTGTCCATTTCTAAACCCTCTCTGTCTCTATTTTTAGATCTCTATGACTTGGTGTGATGTTATTATCCCATCTTGGACGTGAGAGGTGAATTTGGTTGTCCTTCTCGGGAGGAGCCTTGGATCTCCAAAGAGAACTCTTCGGAACCAAGGAGGACGTTATAGAGATTACACTGAAAATAAACAACGTGAAAGGAAGACTGAAGCTTTGCTACATTGGAGCAACAAGAAGGTCTCTGCTGTGGGTTTGTGAAGCTGATACTGAATCCTCGCCAGACTAGACTCCAGACTAGACCAAGCCAGTTCCAAGGCAGGTGGACTACATCTGATGAACTGACAAGACAAAAAGATATTTGACTTGGCTCCTAACCAGAGCAGATTGTAACACATAAGAAATATTCAGCGTTTTCAGAATTGATTTTGAAAGAGAAGAGTTTGTTTTAAGCGCGCCACGATGATGACCATGATGATAATGACAGCGGCCATGATGGTCACCTGCAGCTCTCTGTTCATTCTGGGGCTGGCTGCTGCCCATGCTTCCTCCAGCACCATGTCACGTCCCTCCTCTTCAACTTCATCTTCCTCCTCCTCTTCCTCCTCACCGCGAATGAAGCTGTCATACAAAGGTAAGACCCAAAGGTTTGTAAGAGGAAAGTTTGTTAAAGTCAAATTTAGCATGCGACTTGATTTGATTTGATACTGTGTCTTTGTCACGGTCCCTCGGCATCTTAAACCGGGGCAAAAGAAACTGTTTGCAGTGTTGAGTCACTCCACATTAGACACTCACGGTCATCTTCACAGTCTCCTGTCGTTGTAGCCAATGGTAAACTCATGGTTGTAAACAGGAGCCGATCACCTGCCTCCTGCTGCGACGTCTGGTGTTTGTTTTGACCCAAGCGTCACCACAACCAACCTGCTAATGCAGAGTTAGTTTCTTGCTATTCGTTGATCTTAAAAGCTGAGCACGTCCTACATCGACTCCGATGGGTTGCAGTGATTTGAAAGCTTGCCGCATCTCACACTGCGGGTGCCTTGTGCGTCTGTGTAAGATGCGAGGGGAGTGACACAGCGGTGCTTCAAGGTGCAATGTGTGGTTACTGTGAGTCACAGTCACACACACACAGACACACACAGACACACGCACACACACACACAACCACATAAAACAGAGATGTGCTCCATCATATAGAGCGGGCAATTACAGCATGAATTAACTCACCAAGGACATGAGGCTCACTGAAGGCCGTATGTCCAGCTAGTGTATGTGCTCCTTTAATTTCACTGAACGTAAGTAACATACGAAACGTGAGAACAGAGGAAGAATATTTACTTTTAGTTGACATGTGAAGGACAAAAAGAGATCCTGAGTGTCAGGCAGGATAATGTCGAAAACAACATTGTCCACAAATAGCAGTAACACAAAAGTCCCTGATGTCGTGCAGGCAGCTGGTGGGCGTACGATTTGTAATAAAAATTATAACGTCACGTTGGAACAAAGGCCTACTAATAAAGCTGTCTTCATGACAAAGCAAAGATGACCCTGGTCAGGTTTTCTTTAGTTCCTGGTTTAAGCCAACCCATCAGGGGAGAATGTAGTTCCTCTATTTATTCATTTTCTCAGTCCAAGAACACAGTTTTTTCCACTGGCTTGAAGTAACTATTATAGCTTGAGTTTACTAATACAAGATGAACTTTCCTGGGCACAGACTCACCAGTATTTGCTGCTGCCAGTTGGAAATCAACAAAGACACTAAGTTTTTCCACTGTAACCACCATAGTGTGTCTCATCACTATCACAGGGTTTTGACCTGAGTGTTCACTGGTCGTCGGGAAATTGTGTTTAAAACACTGAAATTAAGAGATCGCATTTATCCACCACATGACTTGTTGCAGCCCTGTGGCTGACGAACTGATATGGATCTGATGTCTCATGACCAGTGAATTGAGGTTGCGCCGATCTTACAAACTGCTGATAGCACAATATGTGTCAAAATAGTTTGACATGGTTTCAAAGATGAGCAGGTTCTGTATGTTTGTTTGATGTCCAGCAATTAAAGGTGGTCCAACAAGAACCTGCGCAACTGATCAGGATTTTAAACCTGGACGAACTCCTGAGCATTAGGATTTTAATTCTAGGTTCTGGACTATCCTGTACATATGAACATGTTTAAGACCTTTGCACACCATCCTTCTTTTTCTTATTCGTTTGGTAATCAAATCTGTAAAAAAAAATGGGAAACTTTCTGCATGAAAGACATTACCATTACCTATCGTTTAACTGCCCGGGGCAAAATCAAATCTTTTGTACATAGTCAGTTTAATAAATAATCTATCCTTAGAAATGAAAGACAAGACAAGGATAGAGACAACAACACCACATACATACAAAACATAGGGTGAGGCAGAACTGTCAAAACACTTTAATGGCTGTTCATGTATGCAAAAAAATATGAACTGTTTAAAAAACTTAATTGACGAATGAGCTCGTATCCGTGAACCAATTTCTGACAAAAAAAAGCACTTCATACTCATTTTAAGAGGCAAAACAAAGGCACGTTACATACAAGACATGCAGTAACCAAGAGCGGTTTTATGTTGTCACCCTGTAATTCCATCAGTATGTCACATGTGATGGAAAACAGATTGAGAGGTTTCATTCCCTTATAATTCGGTCTATCTGTGTTTTCAGAGTTGCAGCAGTTCCATGGGGTGCGGCGGTTTGAGCTGGAGCGTTCCTGCTGTTTCAGCGCTCTGCTTTTGGACGAAGAGAGGGGCCGTCTATTCGTCGGGGCCAAGAACTTCCTGCTGTCACTCTCGTTGGACAATATTGCCAAGCAGGAACACAAGGTTGGTCCAAACCGCCGTCAAAAACAATACAGACAAGTGAAATCAGTAGGAACCACAATAGGTCAGAAACTCTTTAACAGTATATGCTTATGAAAATGTGATTCATGAGTATTGGATTGGATTGCTGATCAACACTAAAGCTTCAATACATTCAGTTCTTTCAAAACACCCTGAACACATGGACGATTTAAACGCATTGCTCTCCAGTCTATTAAAGCAACATTCAATAAAACAGTAGTATAATTATATGAGTCAAGACGCATAACTGCCAGAATTCTGCTCCGATCAGCAACCAAATGTTCCTATCATTTCTTCATTGTTGAGATAGATTCATTAAAAATCATGCCGAGAGATCAAGGAGATGCTGGCAAGGAACGGGAGTCAGGAAGGAGTTCAACAATGCCCCTCCTGTAACTTGTCGGAAATGAAAAAAGATAAATCAAAACACTAAAGAGTGGGCTGTGTTTCAGGCAAACCAAGATGTTTGATTCACTCTATGTCTCTGTCAGCTGAAAACAAAGAGCTGTGTGTAAATCTGCAGTCTTGGTTTACTGATTCTGTGCTCACAGATTCATACGGTTCTGTAGTCCCTGCGCACAGATTTGTAAACTGAGAGGAATTATTTAAACATTGCTCTTTTATTCTCGGCCGAACCCACTCAGCTGGCTCCAAACCTCTGACTTCTTTCAGATGTTGTGCATTGATAATAATATCTGACACTGTCGGCCCACAAAATGAAAACATACCGCGCACGCTGAGGATGTGAGTTGAGTTGGCAGCCCTTCAATGTGGCCCAGGTCACATTTGCGTTCACATTGCAAAAGAATGTGACCACATCTGGATCTGAGGGAACCAATATGCTCTGGGTGTGCTCACACCTATACTTAGAGCTGTCGCAGGTCCGGACAGTGCCACATTGTCTGATTCCTCAGAGTAATGTACTACCTCTGTTATCAAGTCACGCAACACACACCTTATACCTTTTGCTTTCATGTTGACCCAAACCCCTGGTAGAAAGCACAAAATTGTGTGAAGTCGACACATTTTTCCAGCATGTCCCTTGACTGAATCATGACCTCACACATATGAGACTACTCAAGTAAACGGCCTCACATGTAAGAAGGGAAGAAAGTGAAACGTGGCGTTAACAGCGAAAGGTGGAAAAACAAAGATGTGGACGGAGATGAGAAGAGAACATTAGAGGGCAGCAATCCAGAAAATGAAGTTGATATCTAAATGTCGTGACGTCAATGAAACCTTGTGCTTTTGAAGTTTGGAACAATCATAGTCTACGTTTAAAGTTGCAGAAACACATATTGCAGAACACAAGACACATATATGCATACTTCCAATAATTGCACTTTAAAGCTAAAAACATGTCTTTCCACAGCTGTGTTCGGTGTGTTAGATCTGTCGGTCTTAGACGTACGCTGTAGGAAAGGAATTTATAGCCAACTTGGTAGGGTTCTTTCTCCTCTGCTTTCCATTATCGGAAGATGATAAAAAATAAGAGGGGAGGATGAAGAGGTCAGGAGCAGAAGCAGATGGGAAAGGATGGAAGAGGCTGCAAAAGAAAGAAATGCAGTGAGTGTGCGGACCAGAAGAGGGGAAAAGGAAGGAACTACCTTTATCTATCTAGCTGTCTTATTTCAGACATCTCTTTCTAAAGGGGATGCTATTCATTGGAATTGTATGACAAGCAGACTTTAAATACATAAATTAAATGAGATAATGAATATAGATTAGAGCGAAAGGATCCTCTGATGGTTGCTGTTCACGTTTCAGATCTACTGGCCCGCCCCCGTCGACTGGAGGGAGGAGTGTAACTGGGCCGGCAAGGATATCACAGTAAGTTTCTTCACATCATGTCACATTAACTTAACTCTTCTTCAGTCTTACTTCAGTTTAATAAACCTGAAAATTGTTCACCTATATTCGCTTTTCAAGTGACCCTGTTAAGACTGAGACTGACCTACAACTAAAACAGTCATGAACAACAATACAATTCATTTGCATACAGTATAAATCCTTTTTTATAAAAAGAGACTCATCATCAGCCTGCAGACATAATGTATCTCATTTCTGAAGCCCTGCGTACGTCTGGTATTAACATACGTCTCCACATGCATGTCACATGACCACTTGTGATTGGATCTCACTTCCCTGCGACTCCACTGGACTGCAACACTCATATTAATCTGTATTGTACCTGCGCCTGTGGTGAGATCAGATCCTCAACATGTGTTTTAACAAAACACTGAAGCCTTCGTCTTTTCGAGTGCAGCTCACAGTAACCAAATTGCAGTTGACTTTATGCAGTGATATAATTTCCTCAGTGTAAAAGCAAACTAAAACGCTGTCATTTGAGATGTAACAAACCTTATTGGCCATGTTTACCTTTCATTGAGTTCCTATATGGATCTTACTCCAGACAGCAGTGTAACAGGGTAAAGAAAATAATTTAAAGTCCGACTGAAAGTGACATTGGCATATATAATCTGTTTTCTTTCAGCCAGTTTCAAGGCTGAGTGGTTAACTTAAGGCACATCTTGTATCACTAATACACTCGAACCACAGCACTCGTCATGGTTCCAAAATCAGGTTGAAGTAATCTCATTATTCTCCTGCTGCATGTACACATGTGTTGAGTTATACAGGATTGCCGTGCATGTTTAAACCCGATTTAACTTTGACTGAACTGTGCACTGTTGGTAGGGAATGTATTGACTGTGACATGAAGAACAGCAAAGACAAAACACAAGATACTTTATGTCACACGAGAACTATCTAAAACCCTTATTTGCACACATGGCAGCTCCCGATGGAGGCACACGACATGTTATAGAGTGAACTCATGACCCAATGCGTTGTTCAAATGAAAGTTCCACTAAACGTAGGCCCCCCTACCACTTCCCTCATTCTTGTTATTGGCTTCCAAAAGGAATAATCATGATTTTCTATTTTGATCTACAGAGTAGAAACATGTATTATTAGAAGATGTAGGCAAACACTCTATGTGATGATTATGTGTCTAAATGTGATGGCGTCAGGGCAGAGCAGACTCGGCTTTACTGACCGACATGTTGCGGCCACCAAGCCTACAGACCACCCAGGATTACATCACATACAATTACTTTACACTCCGTATGTGTGTGCGTGTGTGAATTCTCCACTTGTGTTTATAACCATATCCAGCAATGTGTGCTGACAGGCCATCAATCTGGCTATATACTGTATTTATGTTCATGTTTTTGACAGTTTGTATCCATTAGTTCATGTATGTGTGCGTATCGAATGTGTGTGCGTGCGTGACGTTGTGTGTGTAAAACAACCCTTTTATCAGCGTGATTACACAGCTGTGGCAGACAGACAACGAGCTCCATTCATGCAAACGTTCTAGGCTCCAGTTTCACCTGAGCAGGAGTCTGTCGGAGTGTGTGTGTGTTTGTGTGTGTGTGTTTAAAAGAGAGTAACAGTGGATATGTGGAGTGGTAAAGAGAATTAGACAAATTGCTACATAGTGGGAGAAGGAAGGAGAAACTAACATAGGGGTTTGGGGGTGTTTCCTCCTGGCGTGGTGGCTTTCTGGCCTTTGTCATGCTACTTTTTATTCTTTGTTGAACTTTGCTCGTTCATTTTCTGGGTGAGCAATTACCCAAACACTGAAAACTGAGCTGACCTCCCACTGTTGACCCTAATTACACAGAAGTGTTTGTCTCTGTTGGAACAGGGACAAATTTGTCTCCCTTTTAGCATCCAAGACACATCCTCTGTCCGTCCTGCGGTGTTCTTTCAATGCGTCATGTCATTAGTTTCCAGGAACTCGATCAAACAGAATCTTCTGTGTTCTTCAGTGGGATGCCAGTGAAGGATCACATCCTTGTCGCAGCTCTTGTGATTTCTACTGAGCTTGATATCAAATATTAATGCTATTTTTCTATTATTGTGGCCTTTCATTCCATTTGAATCAAATTCTGGATTATAAGCAGCCACCAGATTTCAGAGTTGGAATTCACAAAAGTCCACTTTCAAAATGCTGCATACAGTATATTGCAGTTTAATAAATTTATGTATTTATTTCATTTAATAAAAATGTAAGGCAGCGTTGACAACAACTACGTTTACCCGTACACACAGTATCATGGTAGCTCAACAAATACACACTAGATGTTGTTAACAGTTGCCCACATTAATACCAGTAATAAATCATCACTCACACACCCAGAAACCACAGGAGAGCCACCTAACATGCACTAGCACAAACCCAGACAAATGCACATAAACACAGTCGAACAGTGGCAGTAAACAGTTGACAGTTAACCCAGACAGTCTGACTCAGCAGCTCCACCAAGGCGTCGCTGTGGATGTGGAGCAGCATTTAAACCCACATCAGGGATGGACTGCCACGTTAGCGGCCACTGCGTTGTTTTTTGGAAGACGTGTCAATAATTATATAATATAATATAAAATATTATCTTTATGTTATTGAGTCACCAACTTCTGATGTAAAATGAACATCCTCTGAATGTTTAATTACTCTGATTAAAGAGTTGATAAAACTATAAACTACATGATATTTGATGTGAGTCTATATATGCAGCAGATTTCTACATAATAGACATGTGAGAAACATGGGCATTGGACTGTTTAAGTGGCCTAAAATAATCAATTATCACTATTTTTTTAACTATAAGCTGTCCAGAGTCCAGAGTTTGTGTCGTTGGTCCCTTTCAGTCCTTTGTTTGGTAAATTCAGTCATCTGCAACTTAGTGTTCTTTGTTGTCTGTCTTGAAAACATGTTTACTGAATGTCAGGGCAACAAAATATTCAAACCGGCTGGCGCTTACAAGATGTATTTGTCCTTTAGTTATGAGGACTAGTTTAGTTCTGCTGAAGTGCCCTAGAGCAACGACTTGGCCTTTAACAATAGAACAGCTGTGGCCACCAAATACGTGAATGTGAAGCCTGACGCACCAAACAGCTACTTGGCATATTCAGCATTACCGTTGCATTATTGCATAAATCAGTGTATTTTTTAGATGATCCTAAGCAGGCGTTCACTTTTGAAAAGAACACTAGCGCTGTTCCATCTTGATGATTGCAAAGGGAAGTACTCTGCCTTACTAGGTTCCTCCGTAATATCTTGAACTACATTTTGCAGCAAGTCAGAAATAAGTCTGTTCCAGGAGAAATATGCCAGACAAATTTCAACACTAATGCATTGTCCCATCCAGGAGAAGTGATCAAAGGCATTCCTGGGCTTTGACACTGAGCTGTGTTGTGTATTTAACATTGTTCACTGGGTGTCATCACTGTATGTTCAGCCAGCGACTCTCAGCCATTAACTTTATTAAAGTTTCCTCAATATTATACAAGCTGTTATAATGATGCAATAAAACTACTTGCCTATGTTTATATTGGCGGAAAATATTAGTACCAGATACATTATAATACAATAGGCTGCTCTTAAAGTATTATAAGTAAAGTATTACAGCTTTTGACAAGGTCCCTGTTCTAATGAAAATGATTACTTGGACAGTAATCATTTACAGTCATCATTACCAACTGTCACAGTAGCCTACTACTTGGATTACTGAAGATGGTGTAGGGAGTTCCACTGGAGAATGGCTAGCTTTGTTTTATTTACTGTTTCTTCTTTGGCCCATGCTACACCCTTTCAAGTAGTGTTTGTGCAATCCTGCTAACAGACAAACAAACACCAGGAAAAGTACGACCGTCTTGGCGGATGTGACACTGTTCACTTGGTCATCCTCAAATGCAGTACAGTGATTGAACACGGCTTAATGTCTGTGCTTTGAATGTTAAATAAAAAACAGATGACATCATGAAAATTCTTCCTTGCACTCTGCCTTTAAAGTCTTTATAACTCAGCACATTATATGTCACGTGAAAATACTTGAATGAAGCAGATAGATATCGATGGACAGAAGTAGCAGACGGGCAGATAATGGCTGTCATGATGAATAGGTAGACGGGGTTAATCATTCCTAGAATTGAAAGGATAAAGAGGAAAAAGACATCCACATCAGAACAATACAGCTTTATAAGATGAAGGAAAGACCTAAAGTTCAGGCCACGGTGAGGTCACAGCCTGCGTTTTGCTCACTGTTTCAACTAATGAGTCAGTGGCAGGTCAAAGGTCGACCGTTGAACCCTTTAACATCCCCCCTCCACACACACACACACACACACACACACACACAACGGAAATGTGATCGTTGACATAACTCACCTACCTCGTTCTCCTCCTTCCTTTCTGATCTTTTCAAGGTCTTTCAACCATCTTTTCTCTTCTTACCTTTTCTTTTTCCGTACCCTCCTGCTCCCTCTCTTTTGTCACATCAAAGAGCGACAACCAACTGCCCTCGCTCTCACACACAGACACACACAGACACACAATGGACTTAAAATACAATAGGGGTTAGATTGAGTAGGAGGAGGTCTTACTTGAAACACACTGGGAATCTGAGAAAAAAAAAGAAGGTGGATTTAAACTTGGCGCCAGAGTGCAGAAGCGCGGCTGTTTGGAGAGTAAAGCGGTTCAGATTAATGTTTTGAGGAGACACTTGATCATTCAGGATGTGTCCTAGCCTGAGGGTGAAGGCATAGTGGACATGTGCATACCCCTTTCTCTTCCTGTGTTTGTCGTCAGTTTAATCGGCGTGTCAATTGTTTGAACAACTTCACGTTTACAGACAGAAACACGTGTGTATTCAAACCCAGAGTCCAACTCTAAGACCCTGTTGGGTTTCATAGGCTGAGAGGCCGCTCTTTGTTCTGAAACACTGAATGGTGTGCGTGTGCGTGTGCGCCATACTTAATGACCTGTTTGTCTGTCACCCAAAGGTGAGGCTGAGTGAAAAAAGAAACATAAATGAAATATCAAGAATACGCTCACACACGCACGCACACACACAAACAAAGCGGTGGTTGTGCATAGTCTGTGGCTGGCGATCAGATTCTTCGACCCCTCCTCCAGATGTCCCTGAGGGTTGAAGGTTTGTAACGTGATCAACAGACAGATGTTACAGTGGATCGTCTGGGACAAATTACACCTAAGAGAATGGGAGGGGTCACTGGGTCTGACGTCAGAGTTAGTGCGGGTATACAGTAGTGCGACTAGAGAAGAAGATCGTATTAAGTAAACAAGGTTTTGGGGTAAAAGGTTATTTCATTAATGACAGCACACACAGTAGTAATCAACCACATTACATCATATATTAGAGGTTTTTAGCCATACCATAACCACTGGAAATAATTGTTCCCATGTTGTCATCAGCTAAGGGGCAGTTGAACAAAGAGTCAGTGGCCTCAGAACCGGTACGAATTAGTCTGTTAGTGTACTGTAAATCTATTCTCTGTAAATCTCTTGATATCCAGCTCCCTGTAATCTGACTCCAAGATGGGCAGATGCGTCTGTGGGTCAATAGCCTGGTGTCTAGAGACGATGAGCAGGGAGAGGGATAAAAACTGTTTGGAAAGGGATCTGTTCTAAAGCGAGGGATAATTAAGCACCAGTTTTCTCCTCTCTTTGTGTGATGATCAGGACAAGCCTTTAAAAGGAGAACTGTGGAGTCTAATAGTTCACCTGCTTTGCATTTCATAGAACATCAGCACATTTTAATGTACAAGACCTTTCTTGCCCGGTTTTCTATTCGCTAGGTTTGTATTTGTACAAAATGTTCCCCGCAATCTTACATCCAATCAATACGCTTAAGTGTACCACCCTCGGGCAATGAGGCTGGAAAAAGCAATCTGATTTATTACGGCCTTTGGTCTCAGAATGACCTGCAAGTTAGTCTCAATCTAGACTCCTTCCACTCACAGAACCCTTCAACACATTTTTAAACAAAAGTTAACAGCAGCCTACAAGTCAGGACAAACTTCATTGAAGAACCTTCATATTTCTTGTAGATTAAACCAAAATAAACATGTGAAATAACACATTTGGATGGTTATAATAAGTTTGTAGTTTCATGAGAATCTAGCCTTTAGGAAAGAAACGTCTTAGCAATCTGGGAGGTAGGATTCATGCTTTGTGTTCCATGTTCAGATCAGCTAGCTCTCAATGCTACATGTGACAAAGTGTTGTCACAGCTCTTCTGCAGGACAAGCTCTTCTAGCTCGGTGTGCCTGGCTCCACCTGCAGATGGATCACAAACTTCCTCTCTGACAGGAGGCAGAACGTAAAGCTGGGAAAACATGTATCAGACTCCCAGACACTCTTCATGTACACCAACAGCTGCACCTCCAGTCATCAGTCTGTCAGAGGTTTGCAGATGATACCACCTTTACTGGATGCACATCCAGTAAGGATGAGTCCACCTGCAGGTGGGAGATTGACCCTGGTGTGGTCCAAACAACTTGGAGCTCAAAGCTGTAAAAACAGTTGATATGGTTTGTGGACTGGAGTGGTGTGCAAGAAGAACACAGCTCCACCCACCCCACCCCCCAACAGACTCTCCAGTGGAGTCGTTCCAATTCCATGGTACCATCCCATCCCGCTGAACATCAGCCCCATGAACATATTTACAGCTTCTGAACTTGTCTTATAATGTTCATACTTATTATAATTATCTTGACTATAAGCACCAACATACCAGGACAGATTCCTCGTATTGTTTGTCTGATTCTGATTCTGGGTTCAGGCGTTAACATAATGCTCAACAAGTCCTATACCAACACATTGAAGGTATTTGTGTCCACAGCCAGCACACAAAGGCTGTCACAACAGTTTGGAGGAGCGAGGAATGTTCAACACAAACCCAAAACAGAGAGACAGTCCGAGTTATGTTAGTGAATCTTGGGTTTATCCGTTTCTTTTTTTTTTTGTTCTCACACTTGTAATCTGGACTGAAGCTGAGTGAGTTCTTCTTCGTGGCCGTTTCTTTCCGGTACGTGTAAGGATTTGGTGTCTGAGTGATAATTGGCGTTGAACAATTGGAGGCTGCCTGTTTACTACTTTGTTTAATTCACTTTTGAAGTTAAATGTACCCCGGGTAACTTTGTATACTTGAATTTTACAATTCTAGAGAGTGTTAATCTAATAAAAGATTCAGAATTATCCTACAGTTTGTGTAATACACTGACGCAGTGTTTCGGTTTTTGACTCTAAAGGGAAATACGTCCACTACAAATCACCCTTAAATGACTATTTAAAGGTTAATACTGCCATTGTGTGTCTGTGTGTCTTTCAGTCAGACTGTGTGAACTATGTGAAGATTGTACACCACTACAATCGCACCCATCTGTACGCCTGTGGAACCGGAGCTTTCCACCCCACGTGTGCCTTTGTTGAGGTGGGACACAAGATGGAGGTGAGGACAGCACAAACGAAACACACACTTACTCATAATAAATTGTTTTTGGAAACTTTTTAAGTATCTATGGAGTACATTTTCAAGTAAGTGAGTTACATTATACTGATCATGTTTGACACTTCTTCCATCGTTTCTTCTCATCAGCTAAAACAAAACTCGAATTTAACTCAGATCAAATTATTGTGCACATATATAGTGCAACCAAGTGCATTATAAAGTGGCTCTGATGCCTGTTTGGAGTGTATGTTTGATTAAAGTCCAGTTCCCTCTGTCCTCTCTCTATAAGGACCATGTGTTCAAGATTGACCCCTCTCAGGTGGAGGACGGTAAAGGGAAGAGTCCATATGATCCTCGCCACAATGCTGCATCTGTACTCGTCGGTAACTAAACTCGTGTATTTTAATGTGAGATGATCTGTAGATCGCAGGCCTTTGCTCTGCCACTGAAGTATATTATTGTCCTGTCAATTGTATTACATGTTCATGCAATGCTTTTGGCCTATTTTAGTTGATGTCTGATATATAAAAAAAGTAGTTTTATTGAGTAACTGACTGATTGTGTCTCCTAGGTGATGAGCTGTATGCAGGCGTGGCCACTGACCTAATGGGACGAGATTTCACCATCTTTAGAAGCCTCGGGAAACGTCCATCCATTCGCACCGAACAGCACGACTCACGCTGGCTCAACGGTGTGTGTGTGTGTGTGTGTGTGTGTGCGTGTGTGTGTGTGTGTGTGTGTGTGTGTGTCAATTTAACCAAATCTTTTTTTATTTGATCTCATTTAGTTTATGTCTTGTGTGGAAAAGACCTTTGTTGCTGACATTGTTTGTTCTTTCTACCAGAGCCAAAATTTGTTGGTTCCTTTTGGGTCCCAGAGAGTGAAAACCCTGATGATGATAAGGTGTTTTTCTTCTTCCGTGAGACGGCAGTTGAGGCCCAGGGGTTGGGGAAGTCAACCTACTCACGCATCGGACAACTCTGCAGGGTGAGAGATTGTTTCACTGCTCATGTATGTTCTTTTAAAGAATTGAAAAATGATCTGAGATAAGAGAATTTTATAATGTTCCTAAACCTGACAGATACAGAATCAGGGCATGTTCTATTGTGAACACGGCCGCTTGTGTCCCTCTGGTTACCCCCTTATCTCACCCTGAACTCTTGTTATGATAATATCCTGTTGTCAAGCCTGACTGTTTTGTCTTCAGAATGACTTGGGAGGTCAACGAAGTCTGGTAAACAAGTGGACAACGTTCCTCAAAACCCGTCTGATCTGCTCGGTACCAGGAGCCGACGGCAGCGACACGTACTTTGATGAACTACGTGAGTTCAACGTGCAACTCGACAGAAGCACTGATGCTGTACCAGCTCAGCAATTGTACTTATCTCACATTTATTAAACTAATTTATAACGAAAGAAGCAATGACTTTTAAGTAAAGACCTGACAGGAAAATCAAATAGAAATCTTCCCACACATGTATGACCTTGAGATTGAAAAAGCCAACTTTTGACATAACTGGATGTCTAACATATCAAGTAACAAAGTGGCAAATGTGTCTCTCTTATCGTGTGTTCATTTCTGACTTCTGATTGTTCAGTGTAATAAACAACTGAAGAATAATAAATTACCCAGGAAGTCTTACCTCACCTGTACGTTACCAGTTAGCCCTGCAGTCCTGCAGACTTGGAGAAGGCATGGATGATCATTTAATTGTCAATAGTTTCTGGCCTGATCTGAAACCACGGTTTTGGCTCAGAGTAGGTTCCAGTCTTGTATCTGGTGAGTCTTCAAGAAACAAAAAGCAACTAGTGCTGCGAGCAGCATTGAATGGGCCCGTGTCAGTGTCTGGGAGTGCAGCATTCACCGTATTGTAAGCGCCATGTACATGTTGCGTGGAGGTACAACAGTCGTGTCTCTCATGGCGAGATCACCAAATTCTTAGCCCCGCCCTTTCCACGCTGTGCCATGAAAACACACTACATCCTCCAATAGGCATCAAGATCATCATCAAATATAGATTTGACTTGAATCAGTGCATCGAAGTTCAAACAAGTAATATCATCTAAAGTGTGTTCAGGTCGGGACTCTTATCTTATCAAACGTGGGGTTTGATGACGTCCGACCATGCGTGCCTTCCAAGACTAAAGAGCACTTAGCTGACCACTTTTTGACAACTTGTTCTCTTCACTGTGGGGAAGTTTGTCTTTGAAGCTACTTAATCAGAGGCAGGCAAACGTTGGATTTTGGCAATTCTACAGTCCAGCAGCCAAAACCAAACTTACAAGAGTTGGCGTGGTGAGTCTTTATCCTGAAGGGCTGGATCCAATAGTCAATCAAACAAATGTGTAAATCCTTTCAAGACGTAAAACAATATAACACACCGACAAAATTCCCTTTTATGGGCATATTTCATTCAGACTTAGATTGGTCATTGACAAAAAGTTTCATCAGCAGCTGCTTATTGCTCCCTCTGTCCATATCTGTGGGCTACACTTCGATCTGTCTTTGTGCTCATCTTCTGATGCCTTAAGCTGCACATGTCAGTCATCATCTATCATATGAACAAGGTGTCTCCTATCTTGATCAGAGGTTTTCTAACCATTCCTTAGGCCAACTATTGTTTCTTTCTACTGGGAGCAGTACTACTATTGTACAAATGCAGTATTTTATTAATTATGGCACTTTGTCTTAGTAGTATCTGACATAATATTTTAATGGGTAAACCATCCGCTATTTGAGGCGTAGTGGGTTTTGTTTTATGTCATGGCCCTCAGCTCGAAGTGAAATATCTGTTGCAAGTGGTTAGACACGGCCATAGGGCTTTGTTTATCCTTCTGTCAACCTTTGACTCCTGGACTACTTTGAGATATGTGTGTGTATGTGTGTCCGTCCTCAGGCGATGTATTCCTACTGCAGACGAGGGACAGAAAGAACCCTCTGGTCTACACAGTCTTCTCAACTTCCAGGTCAGAGTCCATTGAACCCTCATGTTGTCGAGGCATGAATCCGTTTTCACAGTTGCATTGTGGGGACTGGCCTCCTTCCTGGAGGGCATAACGCAATTTATTACATTATAGGGGCAAGACATGGGTTAAGTTTAGGTCAAGGAAGTACTGGCTATAGTTAGGGTAAGTGTCCTGCAAGTTAATGTAAGTCAGTGCCATGTCCCCGTGTGTGTGTGTGTGTGTGTGTGTGTGTGTGTGTGTGTGTGTGTGTGTGTGTCTGGGTATGTCTGTGAGAGAGAGAGTCGGACAGACAGACCCCTTTTAGGACTATTTTGTTATCTCCTTTCAGAGGAATTGTGTCATTAGCCTTTAAAAAAAATATGTTTTTC
>CAAKHC010019588.1:48902-64359 GCA_901007825.1 Macroramphosus scolopax | reverse complement strand
GTGTGTGTGTGTGTGTGTGTGTGTGTGTGTGTGTGTGTGTGTGTGTGTGTGTGTGTGTGTGTGTGTGTGTGTGTGTGTGTGTGTGTGTGTGTGTGTGTGTGAGTGTGTGTGTGTTTGAATCCAAAGGCCAGATCGACATTGTTGGACTCAGCTGACAATCATCTGGTGCACTGGACCAAAGGCAGGTGTTGAGAATGACCTTGACTGTCCTACAGTCGGAAAATATCAAGAGGCGAAGCGAGTCTTCATCGCTGTGCGACAGAGTGCCTAATAAACAACCCCTTTCTCTTAGAAATAGCGTTTATGTTACACCAATTTGCGACAGAAAATATGTTTTGAGGGAACATAATGCCAGTCGGATTATGTTTTGTAGTCACATAATGAGGAACTGTTGTTAATTAGCATATCTGGCAAGATGCAAATATGTTGATTCTGAATGTAGTAACACACATTTTCTCTTGGCTTGTATTTAATTTGTTTCCTGCTAAATATTTGATCTTGCAGTGTAATACTCGTTTGCTCTGACGACAGGATTATTAATAATTTTATTGTTGAGCATTGGCAGCAGTTGGTTAGAGAACGATCACAGGCCTGGTTTAATACGGAGAACGTACTCAGTGACTTGAAGACAATAATCCATTTCCATCTCACTGTGTGTGTGCGGCTTGTGTATATGTGCGTGTGTGTTTGAAGGAGCATGAATTCTACGATGAGGTAACGGAGTGATGAAAATCCATTGAGTCAGTTGTTTTATGTAAACCTTTGTAAAGTAGTTTTTTATTGGAGGTCACCACTGACAACATAGACTGACAACATTGACACCGCCTTCACTGCTTTGACTCGCTTGTCCATCAACATTGTGCTGCCATGTTGGTGCAGGCAAGACTGATTATTTTCTAGACCGATTTCAATGCATTGTTTTTAATAGTCTTGATTATAAATGAGATGTACAGCAATACAGCATTTCATTACTATAATTAGCACATAGAATAGAGAATTTAGAATTTTCTACCGACTTTATTAGTACAGGTGCTTTGTTATAAATAACGATAATGATGACATCACCTTCCTGTATGTGTCAAGGATACCAGGAAAATAAACTAACCTACTTGAAAACCAAATCCATGGAGGAATGTAACAGCCTATCTGAGAAAGCACCTGCATGTAGGCTACAACTGATGCATTTTAATTATAACATGGATCAAAGATTATTGCAGGCATGCAACACTTCCTTTATCAACAAATCAAAAGCCCAAGGTGACTTATTCATGTTTCCCGTTATCATTATTATATTTATATCATTTAAATTAATCTAATAAGGAGAAAAGCAGCGAGAAGCAGAAACATACTAGAAACATTCCAGCAGTCAGTTAATACACGTTTAACTCTCCAGAAAAGGAAAAGGTTAAATCACATCTATTATTAGAAATTCCATTGTTTCTATTTTAAGTGTTGTTCCATCATTTAGTCTTTGCAGGAAGTTTAACGTCTGCTTCTGCTCCACGGCGATCACTGGAAATCGATTCTACTTCTATCGGTTGTAAAAACGTCACACAGCAACGATACGATATTGTTAACTTCCCTGAACACAGGCTGTGTTTGTGTGTGGTAGCATGACTGATTCTGCTATTAGAAGCCCCTAATGATCATTTCACGCTCATGATACCGTAACTATCTGTGGCACGACAGTTAAATACTTCATTATGCCTTTATCCTTTTCTTTCCTCTTTCCCTCCCTCATGTTCGCGCTGCCTCGTGTTCTCATGCACACGTCTTCGACGGCGACCGTTTCAACTGGCACAGAGCTTGTTGAATGCTGCAGCCTTTGTTTGGTATTAAAAAGTGAATGAATGAATGAATTTGAACAGTCTCCCATACAACACTCTGCATTCTGAGTTATACTTCCAGGTTCCAAGGGCCAAGGTGGAAATCAGGTGTCGTAAATACAACAACAATGGCAACGATCCTCGTCTAACCCGAGGGAAGGTATAATAGTTGCACCATTGTTTTATCTTTTAGGAGACAGGGTTGGGGACACAAAGTGATTATCCACCTGAAATTGTCATCCTCCCCTCTAATAGAGACGAGTCTGGTAGATAAGTTTGGTCTGAAGGCTTCCTGCCAGAAGGAACTTTAGGACGTCAGGTGGCAAAGAATAAATACTGACTGAATCCACGAAGCGGTTCCTGCAGGATGATTGGTTGGTTAGAGTCTCCTGCTGCAGAGTCCAGCCACCTCAACCTCTCTTCTTCTGTGCTTTATAAAGACGTCATCACGTCACCGCCTTCGCTCCTGTCAGACATTCTGATACGTTAGCATGCAAACGTTAACCATCCTGCGCGACATCTTTCCAAAAGAAATAGCTGTGCGATTACGTGATTCAATAACACGCACGTTCCCACATGATGGTGCATCCTGTGTGTTTTATAAATGATCCTTCTGCTTTTTTTCTCCCTTTATTCGGTCGGAGAGTTAAAGACAGAGGAAGAAGAGGACAGCCTGCTCCTCCTCCTTTCTGGTTTCCGTGACTATCACAAGGATTCAGGGCTGACTCTAATTCAACAGGACTGTCATAGCTCATGAAAAAATCATGTCGTATAATCAAATCGGAGTAAAAACCCTGCGCTGGGCCTCACGGGAGTCTCCATGCGTCCTGAATATTTCATGTAATGGAGGCTCTCACCACCATGGAAACTCTCAACAGTTCAGAATTGCGTGCAAATATTGACTGTAGTGTGCAGGGCCGAGGGCCGGGAGAGGCCACCGACGCAACCGAGCCTGAGTGAGTTTTATAAATAATGGTAATAACATGTGACACGACTCGCGGCAGGGGGGCTCTTGGCCACTCATATCCTCATATTGGATTGATGTTACTGAGTGCAGTGGCAGAGTTAAAACTGGGGAAGACATTTTGAGGGAGGAAGTCGCAGTGGGTGCGAGGGAGAGGGAGAAAAAAAGTGCCCTGATGCATATGACTTGACAAATGTCTGTTTTGGCTGCTGAGAATAGAGCTCAATTGTAGGTCTGAGGAAACATCAAAACACAATTCAGGGCTGACATGCAGTGGGAAGGGGAGAGGGGAGGGGGCTGGGAGGGTACCCAGGCCGCAAGCACTGCACGGAGGCTGAGCAGCCGGTGTGGCAGGGCCTTCGCTCGGTGCTCAGCACTGAGTGAGTGATTGGAGGAATGAAAACTACGTGAAGAGGAAGAATCCCAAAGTCACTGTAAGTTTTGAATTTTATATGATTTTAAGTCAAAGAGCTCGTTCAGAACTCACATCAAGTCTCAATACAATCAACACAGGTCACGTTATTGACGACTTGGTTGCAGGTGAAGTGTCGAGACACTTGACAAAGTTTCAAGTCTGTCAAAGCAAGTTGAGTCACTTGAGACTCATCAGTTCACCTCTAATGCATTCAAGATTAATACCATTTTTTTTAATTTTGCCGCAGTCAAGTTGATTAATCTCATTTACAATTACTTAGCAGACGGCATCTGAGAAAGTTAACTTCACAAAGTTGCATATTAAATAATACCACAGGGAACTAATTTAATTACAAACTTTCACAGAGGCTTTACATTTATTCTGTTACTAGAAAATCAATGAGATCAGTAATATGACAAATTTCTCACTCAGCGAATCAATCTTGCCTGATTGCAATTTGTTAGACTCAAATATAGATACAATATATCTTACTGCGATACCGCATGCGCTCTCGTTTTGGAGTTCTTGGACAAAACATGAGATTTGTCAATTATTTAGGAACAAGAGTCACAACGGGGACTGAAACGTTTTCTTTTTTAAATTGCTTTTTATTTTTGTAAAAACATTACAATGTGGCTCCTAATCAGCATAAATATTATTTTTCAGTCCCACCAGTGATCGATTCAATACACAAAAAACACAGTATACATAATAAATAAATAAAATACATAGCATTATGACTGCACCACACTATCACTGGCTGTGTATGACGATCACATAATGAGAACTGTATCAATGAATATAAACCAGGACTTAATTAATAGATGCTGTATTGAATACTTAACACTTAAATGTTGTCTTTTCAATAACATTTCAATCACAGGAGGTTGTTATCTTTCTACAGCAGCTAGTAGCTCTTCCAGTCCATGTTATTTTTTGCATTTAATTTCGGTGTAAAACAAACACACTTACACTAACAAAAGATCTCATTTGACCCGTGCACATCATTGAGTCAGTCCATATTCTCATGTTTTAATTACAACCAGGTTATATCAGTAAGTTGTGTTAACTTGGGACCAGAAGAAAAGTCCCAGTGCTGAATGTTAAAAAAAAATTGTGAAAAATATATTATATTTGTCAGGCAGTTTATCAGAGCTCCTAAAATACCAATGATCCAAAAGTAATAAAGAAAACGGACTGGACTGGATCCATTTAACACTATTCTGATAAGATAAATATAGTGTGCTGCAGAAGGAAGTAAACCATAGGACTGTTTCCTTTTTACATGCATACAACAAACACACTAAGGTCAGAACGTAATCACTCTACTGTCGATGTTACAAACATCTTTCAATGAAGTGCAGCTTCAGACAGACGCAGCTGGTAATGGTCGGGAGTGGTGCCGACTGTATGTATTATCTGCACCTCTCAGACATGGTAATTGAGGCTCAGTACTGTTATGTGCCTGGGTGAGAGGCAAATAAATGCATCTCCTCACTGCTAATGCCGAAATCCGATCCTGTCTGCACATATTTACTGTGGGCTGCATGCTGTCTGTGCCCGTAAGCCTGTGCATTACGCCTGATTCATCAATCGCCTGTTTATCCCGCCAAGTGAGCAATGGAAAAAAAAAAAGAAAAAAAAGTCCCGCAGTAAATTCCTATTATTAGATGAAGTGTGAGGAGGCCATGGGGGAGAGGAGACAGACAGCATGGCAGCCCTTCAGACGGTGTGTGTCGTGTGCAGGGGCAGATCATTAGCCGCATCACTCTGAGATGATGCTTTATGGTTCGGTTAGTTGTTTTACTCAGATCAATGAGGGATCATCTGACGCTAGCGAGTAGGAACACAGTCAGATTTATAACAGTAATGTTATTGGCCTCTTGGTTTCTAGGCTGAGGCCAACAAAGTGTTTACAGCAAGCTGCTTCACATTAAACCTTTGCACAGATGTCTCAGGTCTGGAAACTGCGATGCAGGAGGAGTACATCCCTGGATGTTTAATGCAGTTTTACAAAGTTTTCAGAAAGTTTGCACTCATCCTTTAATAATTTTCTTATATAATTTCAGTAATATCAGACTAGTGGGCCTGCCCACTTCTGGATTGAGCACCATGCACATCCACATCCTGATAAAGCCCCACCCTATTGTGAGTACAGATACGGTAATGTAGTTGGTTGAACATATGACTGATATGGATAATGGTATACTGTAATAATGACCAGATAAAAGGAGTAATTAGGATGGTGTGCGTGAGGCCCTTTGACGAGAAAGTAGAAGTTAGGATGGAGGTTGAGTCTAACAGAATACTTAGCAACAAGAGACAGGTCCCTGTTTGTAGCTGTGTCACCAATCATGGGTTCCACAATCAATAGTGTCATTAAATCAATACCTAACCATACCTTAACCATCATGTCGACACAAAATAAAAACATCAATATTTTTTAAGGTTGATTTTTCTCAATGCATTTCAAGCACCAAATCTTTATGCCAGACTCCACGGTGGCTTTGTATCAGCTAATCTACGCTGGGTTCTGTACAGGACCACATACTGTCGTCCTGCTTTCATCAGAATGTCTCTGTAGTTATTGCAGTAATGTAATGTGACATTAACCCAGCAGAGGCCTCAGTAGATTGACCATAACATCATTGTTCAGTTTGTGCTACTTCCTGTTGCCTCTGCATCTTTCCATGGCCCCTTCATTCCACGACTGAATGTTGCTGTGCTTGTATAAAGTAATTAAAGGGCAGAATTCCACCCATTTGATCCGGAGCAAACTGAAGTAGGTTTCCTCTAAGTGACCCGTTGGGAAGCAGCGAACAGACAGCTGAAGTGGCTGACGGGGCAAATGCAAAGAGAATTTTATTTTGGGTGAGCAGCAGAAATTTCTGCAACTCCTTTTAACTTCCCTCCTCGGCTCCTCTGTGGTTTTACTCCTCAATCTGGACAGCTTTTAAATCCTCAGATGAATATGGACGTAATGTTTATACGAGTGGAGTTGGTACTCTGCCATATACAAGAGGGGAGCATCGAAGATGTGAAGGAAACAAGGCTTTGGAACAGCAAAACAAATACGACAAACAAAAGATTTGAAACAAGAAAGAACAAAACCGAGTGAAACAATAAGACCTGTGAAAATTGTAAAATGATCAATAAGCACAGAACAAACGCACAAAACGAGTAGAGAGAGTAATAGTGAGGTACAGATGTTATAATGGCAAAGAATATAATCTTACAAGCTGATTGATTTTAAAACCTACTTTTCTCCACTGATATTACGACTACAGACACAAACTCTGATACATGTTGTGATTTTTTTATTTAAAATGTTTTACTTGACAAGTACTATGGATTTTGTTCCTCATCTCCTCCATGGAAATGTACATTAAATGTTTTTTTTATGGCAAATATGAAATTACACAGCAACTTTTAATATGCATGTTTAATGTGTCAGTGCACATGTATAATATCTAATATATTATCTCACAATACCATACTATATTGTAAATCTATTTAACCAAACTCCCTTAAAAGATCATCTGCCTGTGCAGTAATTCTGATGATGTATCGTGCTTTTAACTTAGAAAAAAAAGATACAAAATTCTCCTCTTCTGTTTAGAACCGCCAATACATGCTGCATCTAAATTTAGACAACATAGAAAACCATCTGGCTTTTAAAAATCCGTCCCACGAGAAAGTTCTCTCGGCAGTCTCTCTCTCTCTCTGTCTCTCTCTCTCTCTCTCTATGTGTGTCTCTCTCTCTGTCTCTGTCTCAGGAGTGCAGTGTGGTGCTTCAGTGCCATCACTTGCCTTTCCGTGATGTCACGTTTGACCTCTTTCTGTTGCCTCTCCTAAAAGGCGGCAAGCACGCGATCCTGTGCTGCAGGGAAGGAGCAGCCTGTTATGTCATTTATAATGCATGCATTATTGCCTCTGTGTTCATGACGCCTACTGTAATTCCACAGAGCTGTCATAACAAAGGTCTGTAAGTACAGTGCCTGTGTGAAGAGATTAGCATGTTGGTGCAATATTGTATTTCCCTTCTGGAGGTCCACTTTGATATTTACAGCAGGAGCCAAGAAAAGAGGGAATTCTTTCCAATTAGTAACAAGGCACAAACACAAGAATACTCAACCCTTAACAACTCTACTGAACACAGTCCACTCCATTATTCACAGTTTCTAATTAATACCTTTAAATGAGTCCGTATGTCACTGCACAAGTAAACAGATTTTTTGTATCTATTTGCTCTTGTTTACTTCACCTGTTTACTGCTGCACCGTCCGCAGGTGTATCTGCGACGAGCTCCGGGAGACACGCTGTTTAGACAACGAGAGCACACAAACAGCTTAGCAGACAACATTCTGTATGTAATTACTTTTAGAGGTTGCACAAATAACAGATGGAAAGGTGACCTTTTCGCAATATTTATTTATGCTTGAAATTTTAATCTGTGCCTGTCTGGCCTTTGTGGAGAGAGAATCAGGGAAACTGCTCAAATATGAAAAGGAGGCGGCGTTTGACAGAACATGCGAGAGGCAGCGAGTTCTGATAAAGATAAATTCCTTGAAATTAATTTATGATTGTTCATACAGTTTAAGACATTGAAAGTTTTGGCACTCATCATAACATCTCTATCAGTTTAGCCGATCGGTCTAATTCTCATATTTAGCCCTCCGCTTATTATTTTACTGTCAGCTGACCTTGCAAAGCTAGTTCGCAGCTCAATGGCTCGTTTTATGTTAATATCTTCCTGGCTGGAGCCCGCTCTGCAAGTCCACAACCGCCACTGGAAGGAAGCCAACACAGCATGCTGCTCTCGTCACTCGTAATATTAAAACACTCCAATTTGTCACTGGAAGTCTCGAAAAACTTCCCGGCATTGTGGGTCTCCCACTGCGAGCGAGCGCTAATTCAAACATGCTCATCAGCTTATTTTTTCTCCGCCTCCCACTCCTGTCTCCTCCCATCTTCTCAAGAGCTAACTCAAAGCTAATTTGCAATTCTCAGTGGCAGAGTAATTGATGTCTCATCTTTGAGCTAGGTAACAGAATTATGCGGCAATGAGAGATGGAGGGCAGAAAAAAGAGACAGAGAGGCAGAAAAAGAGAGACGTCTTTTTATAATGATTTTTTTTGGGGGGATTATTATGTTTCCATGTGGGAAGTTGTAATCCATCACAATGTTCACAGCAGGGTCGGACCTCCTGATATATGTGGAGGACATATATCACAAGACTGAGACTGAGTCTGTTTAGTTTTCATAATCACTTATTTCTTTTCGTTTACATTTTTCAATCACCGTTCAGTCCTTGTGTTAAATACATCAATACTTCATTACTTCTTTTATTCAGTTTGTTGCACATCTAATTATATGGTTATGTTCCAAATCAGGAGTGTGTTGAATAGGTTGTGGTTATCAAAAGGTTAGTGTTTAGTCATCTTTGGCGTTACATTACAGGCAATAAAAGGTTCTGTTCTCCTGTTACTTGCACATTCAGTCTGAATAGAAAGACTCACTTCTCCCTTCTCTGCCTCTGACACTGGACATAAATCATGAGGTGTCCAATGTAGATGTACTATCTCGCTACAGGGCAGAGTGGCTGAGAGGCCGGAGCTCGGAGCCACTCGGCAGCGGGACTGCCCTCTAAGCATGTTCCATAAGTGAAGGAGAGCTCAGGAGACAAGAAGGGGAGAGTTCTGTTCCATAACATTTACTTTGGCCTCAGCTCAAGAGAGAGAAGTTGTCATCTACAGTGTAAATATGCTCCATAGGTACATAAAAGAGTTTGATGAGTCGTCAGAATATTGAAGGAAAATGCAGCCAAATGTATGATGATAACACCTCAGGACACTTTGGATGTTTTAACTTTCATACGGCAGATATATTTTAAACATTCAAGGAGACTTAGGCGTTAAAGTGTCAGACAAATTCTATGTGAAAGTGCTAAATTATACAATACTATACTATACTAATATAGTACAGGACTATACTATGCTATGCTAGGCTAAACTATGCTATACTATGCTATGCTATACTATACTATGCTATGCTAAGCTAAACTATGCTATGCTATACTAATATCGTATAGTCCTATATTAATATAGTATAGGAATATTTTATTCTACACAATACAATACAATACAATACAATACTACAGTATAGTCCTATACTATACAACACTAATATAGTATAGGACTATACTATACTATGCTATGCTAGGCTATGCTAAGCTAAACTATGCTATACTATGCTGAACTATGCTATGCTAAGCTAAACTATGCTATGCTCTACTATACTAATGTAGTATAGTCCTATATTAATATAGGAAAGGAATATTTTATTCTAAACTATACAATACAATACAATACAATACTATAGTATATTCCTATACTATAGGACTAGGTCTATTCCCCAAATCATTCTTAAAGATATCCACTTTAATATTGTATATTTCTCATACAAACATATTAAAAAACCTTGTTTTGAGCAACAGGAATTTAGTAACATGCTGTGAAAAAGCTGGCAATCTCTGCATAAAAATACCAGAAACAGAGACAAGGTCAGTGACACGGCAGCAGAGGTTGACAGGCTCACCAATTAGTAAAATGGTAGCTCACAAGCCCTTGTCTCCTTGCCTGCCACCACCTACAGTGTTTCTGAAACATGAAGGCATAGAGACACTGTCAAGTAACCAGCAATGCTTTGACAGCTCTGACACTTGAATAGCCAACAAATAATATATGTAACAAGATAAAAAAAAAAGGATTTCAATTGCTATCATCACCTTCCCTGTGTCTTCAGATTGTTTAGGTTTCTGCACTGAAAGCCAGACACGCAGAGCCAGTGAACTGGAACAGATGCCAACGGAGAGCAAAGTGCCATCAGTAAGGGTGCATTGTTTTGCATGACGAAATTACAGTTTGTTGCTAGAAAAGTATTTGGGCAATTATTTCAGAGTGCTCAACATTGTGTCAGCGAAATATTGTGTCGACGCTAAATGTAATCAATCGCCAAGAAAATAAGACTCTGTGGATGAACACAGAGGTACAATTATAGAAACTCTACAAACTTACATGAACTTTTATACTCTGCAGTGTAAAATTGCCTTCAGCACTTGAAGTGACACTTCAGAGTTTTCATGGCAGAGGAAGAATAAAAATTAGGATCACATAAGAGCAACGAGCAAAAAGAGTCAATGGCTGCAATTAAGCGTTATTTCCTGGGGATGACTTGTACTGACAGACAGATTAATGGCTTGATCCATGAAATGTACAAAATTAATGGAATGTGAAATATTTAGCATGATTTTAGCCAAATATTATATCTTCAAATTGTCTGTAAAAGTCTGAAAACCGATACAAGCAACATAATTCAGTGTCCTGAAGAAACCTACAAATATTTATTTCTATTGGCTCTTCTATGTATCATGTGGATATCATCCATAACAAACTGAGGAGGAAGACCTTCCACCTTAGTATATATTAACAGCAGAGTGATGGGAGTACTTCTCATCTATATATATCACCTTTAAACAAAGTTTATCCATAAAGTTCCTGATTGTTTTATTAAAATTCCATTCCAATATCAGACTCGTCACGTTTGTGAGATATGAATGAAGCTATTTGGTGTGAGTGTGCATCGTGGCGTGCATGAGTGTGTATTGCGCACTTGAGGGCCTCCTGCTGAGGAGGCATCTGTCTACATAACGGCCTTCAGGTAATAGCAGTTATAGCCCCCACTTTCTGTGTGAGATGAACTCGGTGACACTCACACACACACACACTTCTCAAACGAGCAGGTTGTGTTTATATTGAAGGTTACCACCAGCAGCTACCCAGGGGGTGGCGCAAGGCTCTAATTAGGTGAAGGGTCGGCTATCCAAACCCAAATCAACAGGCCCAATGAAGTGGCTGAGTTTTTCTTGACCCATCATTAGACTAGTTCACCTGCAGGATGAACCTGTGCAGGGAAGTCGTTATTCTGCTGCACACATCATGGTCAGAATATAAATAAGTGTGTGGAAGACGGGGTGAAAGGGTTGTTCATCATGCTGTACCTAACCAATGTCACACTTTAATTGACAGCGTCACTGAATTGTTTTTGTTGACTGAATAGAACCTCGCTGTTGGATGATGGGAATTATTTTAATCTAGATTAAGTATCAGTGTATTTGCTGTCATTTAGGAGTCTTTAAATAAATAGTGTTGATGAAGTTTAAAAAATGTTGGAAATTTCTTAACTTTTGTTTTATTAAAGCGATAAATCTGAGTTTGAATAAACTAGTACCACTTTGTTCCTCAAGAGGCGATAGTGAGTCACTGTAGCCACAAAGGAGCCGTGGTCGTACCAGAGTGTGGTGACTCTTCTCACGGAGTTAAGTAACTGTCTCTCCTTGGAGCTCTTCACCTAATGACGGTGGGGAAAATGGGACGATATATAAGATATCAAGCTTTCCATACAGCGGCCCAGCCTGACACACTAGACGCAATGACCACAAATAGATAATATAGCATGATTGCTTCAAACCGATGCCAAAAGAACAGGAAACATTTTGAAATATCGCACAGGTAATGTTGATAAACAATTATAATATCTATGAAATATCTCAGTTCAGTAAAACTGTTTACTTGTACCATTAAATCTTTCCATCAGCCATGTGTCAATACCCCTTTAATAGCTTCATGATGTTCACTAACTATAGCGAACTGAAACCCTCCTGGCGCCTCGATGTTCCAGCGTACCCTAAAGGGGAACTGAAGGAGTAGAGAAGTGAGGGGAGAGGTCAGCCAGCAGCAAGATGTATGTCTCTTCTAGCATAATACTAGAGGGAAACCAGACTCCTGCTATACCGAGAAAATAATTGCATCATTAATTATATCTGCTAAACGGTTTTTAAGTCACCTGCTGATGTGGCCACTATTAACCTCGCTGCGCTTGACCAAGGTGAACACTACGCTGCAGAACATATGTCAAACATCCCATGAAAGCATGCAAGCACAAGAAAATGTTTGCACGCACAAACATTCCAGTGGTAAAGTAGTGGAAGGTGTCACCCCCACAGATATCCCAGCACCACTTTGGTATCAAGTTCTTTTGTTTGCGCCTGTGTTTGAGCGCGGATCAGACGTCTTCAGAAAGTTGTTTGCAGAAGTAGTAATGTGGCGAACGGAATGCTGGAGCCGATGTGCCTTCTTTGTCCCCGGCTGTACGCCTCCGTCTTCGGATTTCTGACTGGGAAATCAATAACCTACAGTCCAGCATAAGTCAATATGTGTCATGGAATTCATATGTGCGGCGTACCCTGTGACTCCGTGAGTGCACTCACAAAGAATACTGAGGCCGATTTCAGATCGGGACTCCTTGTTCCCTTAACAAAAGAGGGAGAATTGTGTTTAGTATTGCCGATGCAGGTTTTTGTCTGAAAAAGGTTGTAGTTCGGTCCCAATTCTGTTTTAGGTTTAAACATTGAATCCATATGATTGAACCGCTGGAATGGGGGACACATTAAATGGAGCAATAACTCACCGGCTTGTCCACTCACTGGCTATAAGGCATTACTAAGGACTTGTCATTTTTCTTGTTTAATGTCAGCAGCTCAATGCTTACTGGTAACAGTGACTTCAGCGTGTATGTGTGTGTGTCTGCGTGTGGTGTATGTGCCTCCGTGCAAGGGGCTTTCTCCTTCCCCACCTTCCCTTGCTCTCAAGGCGCTGCCTGGTCACGCTACTTGGCTACTTACACGGCTAACTTGCTGGGTCAAAGCACGCACAACATGCTACGCGGCTCTTGGGCAAAAACAAGTCACCCAAGAGCTTCATAGCGAGTACATTATCCTTATTAGCTAGGCTATGGCTGGCAGACCTGCTTTTTTCAGTCTGTAACATTAAAGTGACAAAGACTTGCAAGATATTTGTTATGAGAAATGTTGAGAAGAAGAAGCTTTTAATTAAAATTATAGATGCAAAAGACGCTTACATGTGTGTTTGCTTGATTCTTGATCTGACATTTCATTACCAGGAACAAGGTCTTTTTACAGTCGTTTGACCTCGAATGGGAACTAATAACAAGTAGTGTTGCTGTGCAAGTTGTGAGGTTTGAGTTAGATTGAAACGTGATGCTGTAAATTAGATGTTTTGTGTGACTTTAAAGCAGATTTTAAGGTTTAATATTTAATCATGCTGTTATTTAATACAGGAAAGGCTTCAGGCAATATGCAGGCGCAGATCATCATTATATGTCTTCAAATAGAGGGAGATAGAGAGAGAGAGACTGAGAGAGAGAGAGAGAGTGTCTTTAAGCCTCCAGGACTTCCTCTCAACCCTGAATCAATGTTACTCTACAAGTAAATTGAAAGTGTTTTTCCATCACACCATTTTAATTTTCACCTGGAGGGGTCAGCGAGAGGACAATTTAGTGATGATGAAAGACAATTTCCCATTTTCACAGCTTGGTCACGCTTTGACACACTATTATCCCATTGACTTAATACATGGTTTCCCCTCTTCCTCAGCCAACCTCCCTCGTCTATCATCACTCCGTGGAACTCTGCCTGTAGATACCTGCATGCTTTCCCGCATTATACCTTTAGTACATCTCCCACAACGGTCCCATTTCTTGATCCTCTCCCCCAATCACTTTGTCCATACCTTCTCAATATTGGCCATTTCTTCTCCCCCCACAGATTCTCACAGCTGTAATTTGCTCCATCCATCTCGACCTTGCGTGCCTCTTGTTTTACATTGTCCTCCTCTTTTGTCATCCTCCACCTTCACTTTGTTTTCACCGCCGGCCTTCCTTCACTGAAGGAATCTTGAATAATACTCTGAAATGTGCCTAAAATCTGAATTTCAGGTTAAATGAAGAGGCACTTTCTTTCCCTTTTTAAATATAAAGTAAATCCACATTGGTGCATCTGACTGATGAATGCGGCTGCTGCAAGCGTGCTAAAGGACAAAGTTAAGTAAACAATGTTCAGCTACAGTTTAAAGAGAAGGCGATCTGTGCATGGCCCAGTTCAATTCCCCAATGAACTTTGTTTTTGATGCACCTGCAGGCCGCCCTCGTTGTAAACTCATCAAAGAAGACAAAGCAAAGCAGTCCTGCAATAGGGAGAAAGGGATTGCCATCAGCATCGGGCACCGGCTCCGTGTGCGAGCTAAGACAGGTGAACATTGGTTGGTACGGCTACTTTTGTTCCCTCTGCAGATTAAAATCAATACAGGGGGAAGAAGTGAACATAATTTGTGTGGACACTGACCTCTCAATCTCTCCCAACAGAAGTCTGGAACCAGCAAACGGACCCCTAGACAGTGCAGGCGGTGACTTACTACACTTTGGGCCGAGCTGTAAGACTATGAAGTTAAAATTTTTCAACTCAGTGTTAACTGTGGGAGCACAGTCAGCAACCCACTCAGCCGCTCCTTGTCGGGTAAAAGCAACCTGCTGAGGAGTATAGAAGAAACAAAGTACGGCAGAGGATGCCAACAGACTCCTGGTGGGCATGGAGCCATTATGGAAACAGTAAAAGGACACGAGTATACGTGTATGCACCAATCTGCATACCTAAGTATTGGTTACTGAAAGACGTGACTCATAAACATGGAGGATGTTTTGCAACGGTGCAGTTTGTGAGTTTGTTACAATTGGTGGACTGGAAAATAAAAAAATAAGCAAAGGAAAAGCTAAAAGTAGACAAACAGCTATTTCTTCAAAGTGTTATTAAGGCTTGAACCCAAGTTGTAGACACAAACTGACTGGGGGCAGTGAGGATGATGAAAGACAGTTTATTAGCGAGGATGAACTGGGCTGGGAAAAAGGGCTGGAGAGGAGCCAGAACTTGGAAAGTGGGTCTGAGGCCTGAGCAGGAAGATGGGCTATGTTGAGCTGGGAGGATGCTCAGGGAGCTTTGCTGAACTGGATCCAAAGAGACGGGAGTTGAGCAGAGTTGATGAGGGATGGGAACAAAGGAGGAGGTCTAAAGGCGGCGGCTGGAGTCAGGGCGAGGTGAAGCGCAGGACCGGAGGAAAAGGTATTAGGGGGATAGCAGGTTGTGACGAAAGAGTACAGGAATCACACACACACACACACACACACACACACACACACACACACACACACACACACACACACACACACACACACACACACACACACACACACACACACACACACACACACACACACACACACACACACACACACACACACACACACACACACAGCAGTTCTATGCTGCTACACTGTTAATAC
>CAAKHC010019588.1:5567-20021 GCA_901007825.1 Macroramphosus scolopax | reverse complement strand
TCGTACTTAGACTCCGAAATAGAGTCTAAGTCCTCAAATCAACTCAGACAATTGGCCACATGTACGTAGGTGGGAAGAAAAATAAACGTGGGAGGATGAGAGTGGAGGTAGATGAGGAGAACGAGTGTGTGGGCAGTGAGTCACAGAACGGCGGAGGATGAAATATGTAAAATTACAGTTATAGACGAGGACAAAACCGGATGAAAAATTCAGCAAAATCTATTTTTGAAATATGCTACAGTAGGTGCAAAAGAGGATATGCTGGTGGTGCCGCAGCTATGGTATAGGCGTGTTTAAAATTGTATGACAGGGCTGTAGAGGATTTCAAAAGAATTCAAAAGCAGAGTTCAGCCAGAGTTTAATTCAGCATAACCGCGCCGCTGCTCGCCTCACTATTCTTGTGCTCGGTAGAAGCGCTGGTGAAGCTCTGCACACTTTATTCCTCACCTAGGAAAAAATAGACAAGTTGTTTTCTTTTAATTAGTGTCGGTTGTCATATCTTACATATTCGTAGTGATCCTGTGATGTTTGTATAATCCATGTAATCATTAAAATTGAAAAGTATGACACATTGTGTGACTGCCTTTAATGTATATATACTTCCATGATACACTGTCAGAGAGTAATTTGTTTAAGTGCAGAGGGTGTACTGTCAAAATACCAACATTATGATATGATACCTGCCTAAAATATCTTGATACATGTACTCGTATAATAAAAATAGAAGTAGCTGAGCAATAGACAGAACAGAGCAGACCTCCGCCTGCGAGGTATATTAAGTCTCCTGTACTGCGACACTCCAGTAAGCCAGCTAATAATCCTGGTTTAAACTTCATCAACATTAAGTACCAGGCTTTTAATGTCATTATGGTCTGAGCACCCAGTTGTTTTAGCGGAGGCTATTTCAGAAGTTATCCTTTATTTAATCATTAACAGCTGTTTGTACAATGTTTTTCCAACATAAGGTTGTTATACAGAGGCTGCAGGATGTCTGCAGTTCTATCTTATGAATAGAAACACTCGAGCTAATTCAGAATATGAAGCCGAATGAAGGAATTGATGCTTGGAAATTATATTTGTCTCAGAAAATTATTTAATTTAATTATTATTTTGCTATTATCATATTACATTGGTTCCAATCATTGTGTAGTTTCATCCCATCTTACTGCAGCTCGGCTGCACACATCTGCCTTTTATTTTACACTTCAGAAGAATTATTCTTGGGGTCCCCCGGGACTCCAGTCTGAGTCCTTCTATGTTAAATACGTTGGTAGAAAGGGGGTTTAAGACTGCTGTCATCCGTTACGATTTGATACAAACTGTATCAAAGGTTCATCGCACATAAATACATAAACCTTATATAAACAGAATGATGATTAGATGAGATTATTGCAGAATACCAACACAGATGAAAAAGTGTAGGTGGATAAAACACAGTGAGAGGGGAACAGCACACCTTAATTTCCTCATTGATTAACCCTGCTAATGTGCTAATCTAGCCTGGTACTTTTTCTCTCTGCAACACCAGCCTCATCAAGAGCCAATTAGCTCCTCCGCAGCCCACGGCCATCCATCATCACGGGACAGACACACTCATCTTTTCTCCTTAATGTTGCAACATACCCCCCCCCCCCAACCCCCTGCAGTCAATACACTTTCCCGTGCGGAACTACTGTAAAATAGTGTCCGCGCTGCGATCGATAGGCCTTAGAAATCAGTATTAGGAGAATGAAGCCCATGCACATATTCTTAAAAAAGAAGCCAAAGGAGAGTTGAGATTAAAACTTTCATTATGTTAAGTGTGACAAAGTAGCAGAGTAAATGACATCAGTCCTTTCAGGACTATTAGTCCATCGTGGCACGAAGCCACGTTGCAGCTCCAACACAGGCACACACACACCTATTCAGAGAGGGTGCGTGTCCATTTGTCAGGCCTGTTATTGTCCTGTGTCAAGTAGTATCAATGTGTTGATGCTCATCAGGTGATGCGGAGACATATTGGCACTCATCCTGGCATGAAATTAACAAATTGCGAATTGAGCTGCTGTCAACTCGCGAAATATGTCGTCCTCACACATCGATGGATTGGGAGGACGGCGGGCCGCCGGGCACAGACGTGTCAACGCTGGTTTCTCTTGACAAAATCAGAAATAAGTAGCCATCAGACACTCCGGGGTTTTTTAGGTACCTTCTCCTCTCTGTATTTCACCTTTTCATTCAATCATTATCCAAGAGAAACATTAAGCTTCTGCCAAAGTTGAGACATGAGGAGTGTTGTTACCTCGTGTGTGGATGCTGCAGTGTGCTGATGTCATTGTTTGTATCTTTAAATTCCTTGTTTATCTCCTGAAATTCACTCTTCCGGTTCCTTAGTTTCTTCAGTGTTTTGGTTGAGGTGGGAGCTGCTGATAGATTTATAACCGTCATCGAAGCCTCACTAACGACTATGATTGTGCGAGGGATGCTGGCCCCCTTTTTTTCCTCACTGCTGAGACACTAATACATTTGTGAATCTAATAACTTTATCGTACAAAAGGAGACGGCGTTGGTAATAGTAAAGTCAGTGATCTTAGAAGTCGGAGCTCTGAGCGTCTCATCATGACAAAGGGGATTTACATTAGAGTTAATGGACAGCCTGCCATGTCCCATCCACATGCGAGAGGGTACCTGCTGCATCGGTATGAGACGCCGAGGGGCCGTCACAAAGCGAAGGTATTTGATGAACTGGGATTAGAACAAGCTTGCAAGACGAATACTCCTCTCCGTCTCTCTCACTCTCCCAACGTTTCACCTTGCTGCAGTGGCCCGACCTGGTATGGTTATGTTAAATGTTAAATTACATTCAGATCAGTGCGGTTCATGTGTCGGGTGTGTATGTGTGCAGGTAGTTTGCCATCGTCTGATCTAAAGAAACGTGCACCTGCATGAAACACAGTGTTAGAGCCAAAGCAATAGAAATGAAATCATCAGTGTGTGAATCTCCTGAGGAAATAAATAGAGCAATTTCAATAACATGATTATGTTTTCCTTCTGGTGCAACAATGGTTGAAAGGTCTTTGTTTATAAAAGCATCCCATCGAGGACATAAATGGTATGTGTTGCATTTAAATACACCTTTCTACAATTGTACTGGCAAGAAATACCTTAACACAACAAGATTCCCCTCAGGGCTCCAATTAGGCCGGAGGCAGCCCTGGTCAACATGTTCAGGTGTGTAGAACCAACATTGACTGTCAACGCACGTGTTATTAAGACCACCTAAGAGTTTCTTGTTTTTCATATATTATAGCAAGAAATCATAGAAGAACAACAAAATAAATCATGCATTAACCCAATGGACATTTATTTATGCATCTCAAATTTATTCTATCGGTTACAGCTTCATAAAATCAGAGCAGGTGTGTAAGTGGGTGATAGATGCATTAGGACAATAAAATGTTTTTACTAAAGTGCAATTATCACGAGGTTGTGATGTGTTCTGACCCTCTTCTACATTCTTCACATACATTACTTCACCTCACCTAAAAAAGCTTTCATAAATATAGAAAACACCTCAACTGCAGAAAATGATCACAGCACAATAAGTGGAATTTACCTTCCACTTACCCTCAAAGAGCAGATTACAATGCAGCATATTTAAGCCCTGTTACAGGATAGACAGTGTCAAACAGTGTGCAGCCCTCCATTTATTTTATCCTGTTGGTCTTGTGGTTTCACTGGCATATAAAACTGCAGGGTGCAAAGCTCGACAGGTTGCCAGGTTATATCGTCTCTTATATATAAGATACACAATCACATTGAAGTGAAAGCTCCACACAGAAATGTTCAGCATTGAAAACGTCTCGCTGTGAAGCAACAGCGCCAACAACTGAACCCTCCGGTAACCCTCATTCAAACTTTCTAAAATGAATAATGAAAGTGTATATCCCTAATAAAGCTCCACTGAAGGGCTTTTAAGTACATGCAAAATGGTTGGAGTATTCCATAGATTGTGAGGGTGAAATTTAAAGAGGTAATTAGATAGCAGGGGTTCCACAAGGAGCTTGGATCTAATTTCTAATCAGTCACAAAGATGGTCTCAACAGGGTCCAGGTGGACTCTTGAAAGTACATTTTCATGAGAGCGTCAAAATGAAATCCGATGTGCACCTGCAAGGATTCATAAATGTGATTTTCTGAATGGGGGTTTTGCTGGTAACCTAATTATTTAGATCTGAAATATATTATCTATTCTTATCAATAACCTCAAAAGCCACCAGTAATCTTAAAAAAGAGCTCACAAACACGATTGTCATTAACACGATTGTAAGTATTTAAGGAGTCTTTAATCCAGATTTTAATGGAATGATAACATTGGAGCCAAAATGTTGATGATGTTATTGAACCCGGCCAAACTTGCTTCAGAAAAGCTGCTATCAGGACGATGAGAAACAAAGCAAAGTCGTGCTCCGTCAGGTTAAACGGTGACGTAAACATGCTGACTAGCAAAAACGACAACGACATGCTGAACAGCAATCAACATTAAAGCACAGCTGAAGCTGATCGCAGTCTCGTTAACCTCCATGGTCACTGAGCAAAGCACTGGACATTTCTAAAGGTTGACTTTGACGACGGCGCTGGATGAACGGTTTGGCGATCACCTGTTTGTCAGGGGGGGTGTGAAAGACTTCGACATTAAAAAAGGGCAATTAATCTGGAAGTTCTTGAAAAACAAACTGCGTTAAATTAAAACCACAAATGTCAGGTGGCATTAGAAGTAAAGCTGGGGGATTTCCTGAATAATTAGGATACATCCTTTATTGGGAACCATGGAGGCTAATTCATAGCATCTATCCAACAGGCAATATTCATTGGATGTGTTGAACATCATCCACATCAATGCTGTCCCTTAATATAAATGTATGATTTGACACAACCGGCCTTGTTTTTCTGTGGTAAGGGGCCATGCAGATGTTTTGTATACACCTGGCCACCCTGAGGCCGGCTGATATACGGCCGCCTCCTCTAGCTGGGAAACTGCGTCAAACTTCCCGGTGATCAACATGAGTGGCGCAGCGCTGGACCAGCTGTGTTATCTACGCTGTTTCCTCTCCATCTGCTGATACTACAGCTTAGCTGACACACTCCCAATTCACTGGTTATTCCACCCTGAGACGGATCACATACACACAGTCTCACACAAACACCACAGCTGTGCTTGTGATGTTTATTTTTAGGATGTCACCAGTGATTGATGCGTTCGGCAACTCCTGTCACTCTGCTCATTTAAGACAAGTTGAAACGTTTGCAGGACCACCACTGAATACAGTAACGTACTCCTCTTGGGATGAAAGGCTTTTTCTTTTTTGTAGTTGTGTCTTTTCCCAGGTTTTAATCCGACTGGCTAGCCGAGTGGAGGTCACCTTTTCAGTACAGTTTACTAAACTGCAATCAATAGATAGAAAATTGGATAAAACAAAATAGAAATAACCTACAAACTCTGACCCCGGTGTCAGGAAACACCCATGTCAGACGTGAAAGTGCACGTACTTTATGTGTAGCCCTGCAAGCTATTGACCAACAATCTATTTTGTTGTTTTATTTAAGAGATTTGACCAGGTGTTTCTTCATGTTTTCACTCGAGTTTCTTCAGTTTACGTGGTCATATAATCTCGAGATTGTTCGTAAGCTTCCTTTCAGGCTTTATTGATGTTTCTGAGCCACAATGAAACCCCCGTCTTCATGGCCTGCTTTAGTTTTAGGGATCTGGGGCACAAAAACAGAACATAACAAACGCTCTCCCTCCAGCAACACTGCTGAATTAGCTCTACCTGTGGCACAGAGTAAATGTAAATGAGGGTAAAGCCTTGTGAAATGTCTGTTTACTTGCCATTGTCTCAGGGGTCCTGTCAAATCTAATCCGACTTGAGCCTCGCCGGTTGTGTTCTTGCTTCCAGTTGGCTGCATGAAAATGAGCTCTGCTTCAAAGCAGATGGAAAGAGTGAATGTGGATGCATGTGGAATCTAATGTAGAGATAAAAGCACATGCCAGCCAACGATTAGCATTCTTAGACAGGATTGCTGGTTTTCATACGGGTTATATTGAGAGATATTTAATTAACTTTAAATGAACACGCGGCCTGAGACGCTACTATTTCCTTCTTCGCGGCCTGTTGGAGGAGGCATTGAATCACGGTTGTTTTTAAAGGATGAGGATCAAAGAGGCTAAAACAAAGATCATGAAGCAACTACACCCTCTCGTCATACAGTAGTTGTCTTCTTCAAGCACATTTCACAGGAATAATACACTCCCTCCTCTGCTCCTCACCGCTGACACAATCAGGATGCTTTGAGTTCCTTGAGGAGCAGGAAAGCACAAGACACCATACGTTGTGAATGTATTAGCGACGCTTATCGTAGCGTCAAACAAAAGGCCAGTCGCTTGCCTGTTTGTTGTGCTCGCCCAGCTGCTGATGTATGTTTCATGTCTTGTGTAGGTCGGTCTTCTCTGGCTGCCAGAAGCTGCAGGCAGATTAATCCTCCAAAAAAATGAATACACACACACGGCGAAGGCAAATATCAGCACGCGATCAATGAGAGCGGGAGTTTCACACAATAGTAAACTCGTCGTCTATCAAATCCACTAACAAGTCCAGTTGGTGCACACGCTCATAAAGCAATGCAGTCCACCTACAGTAGATAATAAAGCCGTTGTTGAAGTGACACTAACGTTACATGTAGGACTGGTTAATGCTATTTAAATCCTTTGAATTGGATAAGAGTCAGTAGAGGTGCAGGTACAGGACAAGGCTAACTGCTAACTGCTAATCATGACGAACCATCAATTCCCTGTCTTTTGAGTAGTATAAGCAAAGATGATGGCTGCCCTCTTACAGATGACTTTACTAGTATTTACTATCCCTCAAGTATTTTAATCTTAATCCACAGTTGAATTTATAAATCATAACATAACCACAGTAGCGTTCAATATGATGTTTGATATACCCCACCCCGGTGTAGACTCTACCGCCTGCTAATTCACAGCAAGTGATACAACTTAATTGCTGCTGGAAGTATTTTTAATAACTAGACATGTTTTCCACTTGGGAAATGGCATTGAAGGGGATGTTGCAAGTGGGAGAGAAGACAGATCCACAAATGGAAGTTTATCGACAAGCTCTCAGCGCTGTGGAGACGCTGCAGCTCAGACACACACTCATTGTCGGTCATGCCCGTCTCACACACATACGCACAATAGTACACACATCGGGGGCTGTCTTCGACTGACACACCACCAAACATGCACCAATTTATCATCAGGATAAATGCGAGGTTTCCTGGACTGTTGTCAAACCCTCACCCCAACAAGACAGAGCCCGTGGAAGCAAAATCATTATTGAGTATCAGATTGACTCACAGCAGAAGTGTTCTCTGCAGGGGGACTGGAGCCCTCGCTGTCCTCTGTCATGCCTGCAGAAGAGTGGAGATCAGAGGGAGAACAGGAGTTTGATGGACAGACTGAGAAAGCAACCTAGCCAGGGGTTCCTAATGGAGATGTCCATCTGCTGCTTTATGCAAAGTACTCTCTCAGGAGAGACAGTGTGAATTAGCACTGAAGGAGAAAAGGAAATAGAGAATCGTCAGATTATAAACTCGTCTTGCTCGTCAGCCTGCTGTTATGTTATTGCCACTTGTTTCAAAGAGGGTCATGATCTAAGGTCTGTTTTCTATATCTTCAACTCAAGGTTGAGGCAGTAGACATATCTTCCCATATGCACCAATACCAACCCAAACAACCTTATAAGTATTCCAACCCTTTGATATGACACATAACCCAATAAGCCAGACACTCTGGTTAAGGTCTTGTTAGCACTTTTGGGTTCAAACAGGCCCTTCTGTTAAGAGTTAGGGGACCATTGTGGGTTTGAAAACACTGTTTTGACTCAATGTCTCCTGCTGCAACGTCCTTCAAAACAGCAGTCTCGCCTTGTGGCTGGCAGTGGAAAGGAAAAGTGGTCTCCACTGAAACGTCCATCACAGCAGCGGTCTCGACTCGGGATTAACCACGCGGCAAAGTCAATCCTTACACAGTCGGTCTCGCTATGTACTGACGCCATCGGATTTCCTACTTTGCCGCTAGTGTGTGTCACTCAAACGTCAATTTAGGTTGCTTTTGCCGCTTGCGTTTACGACCTAGCCGCTCATTTTTTTTGGGAGGACAACCTCAAAAATATGTAAGTGATGTATGACACACCGTTATGAATGAAAGATGAAAATGACTTGAAGTGTTAAAATGCCAGGCCCTCGATAGACATCTACCATGACCAAGTATAAATAAAGACAGGCAGGTCCATGAATCACTTCAGTATAGAACTTCAGCCCCGTCCCTTTTATTCTCTGCAGCCTTGACGAACAGCAATAACAGCTGCAAGACAGTGATCAATCTGCATTACATTTACAAACTACTAAAACAACACTCACCTTTTCTCCTTGCCGCACAGCCATTGCACCGAGGCTGCGGCCTGCAGCCGAGGAGAGAAAGCATTAAACTAAAAGGTCATCTCTCAGTTATTAGGCATGGCGCTGTTTGCTAATAGCTCTGCCCAGAGAGGCAGCTATTGATCAGGACCTGTCCCTGTTCCAACAGGGAGGATTACACACATTCCGTTTGTTCCCTCTAATTGAGCAGGGTTCACCTTGTGGGTAGTCTTCTTCCATGAACACAGACACACTCTTTCAAAAGAAGCTACATCCTCAGATTAAATCCCTAACAGGTGATTGGTTACATGCATGGGCAAACAAACGGTGCACACAAACACAACACACAACCTTCTCAGCTGAAAAGAAATATGAATACTCATGGAAATAAAACACTTATATGTGCTCATAGGATTGTGGGGGATGAAGGACCACCAGGAATAGACGTTAGATATTGTAGGATCCTGAATATAAGTACATTTGTTTGCCGTGATTCAATGATGGGATGTTGCATCTTCAAAATGCAGCCGTTTGAGAACAAAAGAAAAACTTTATTTCAATGTGTTCTGTGACTGTCGGTGAACTTCAATCAATGCTTCTGTTTTCTCAAACTGCATTTGCACATGTGGGTGTGTACGAGTGCATGAACACATCACTTTCTCGTGGTTTAAGCGATTATCAAGGGGATGCACGTCTGGCCACGAACCAACCAGTTCACAGCAAATGTTGTTTCCAACTCTCCCTGCCGGTGCATTTAGATGTCAACATTTACAGTACAACTCCGTCTCCCGAAGTCGCCACAATGAAAGCAGGCGATAAATGTAAATGTGTTTATCAAAGTGGAGCCCCGGGGAACGTGTTGTGGTAGAAAAAGGAAATATAAAAGAATGCCTGAAGTTTTTAACCTCCAGGACCGCTTCTGTTTTCGACGGGGGGAATTTACAAGACTGACAAGGGCAGACATATTTGCGAGGGACGGTTATTGGGAAGGTGCCAAAGCAACAAGAGAGAGAATGTCATCGCTGTGGTTAAGAGATGTGTTATGTGAGGGGCGGTTGACTTGTTTGTGCACTTACAACAGGAACATTAAAGCTACGTCAAGTTGTCTCCAAACGACGTTAGGTTGGTCCAAGTCTTACTAATCTGTATCTGCTCATTGTTCCTATGACTTGATCAATTAAAAGGTTTAGAAATATAATTCATATTTGCCGGCCACTCGTCGGATGGGACGACCACTTTTAGAATTGATGACACGCTACACGACGTTTGCGAAACTGAAACAGAAACCCCACTTTCATTTAATTCATCAAAGTCTTCCAAGACGTCTTTTATCTTCAGCCGCCGAGCGTGTGATGAATGGCTGCAGTTGGTATAAAAGCCTCTGTTCTGCGGGAGGTCAATAACTCATGCGATCATGAAGTGTGACCACCGTGATACACTCTGATCAAGAGTGCGGGACTCTCGCGGTGATCGACTGCGGATCCGTCATCGCTATACCGAGTGACACAACCGTAAACAAATCTTCACCAGCTTGACGACTCGCACCGTTTCATCAACGGCGCCGCGCCTCGGCGAGGAAAGTTCTGTGGGGTAGTTTGCGCCGCACATAAATCATTTTGTAATTATGCGTTGTATGCAAGGCCCTGGCATGTTGACAAATTAAGCAATCTGGAGAGGCAATAGTATGCAGGGCTCTTAAACTAACTATTATTAGATAACTTGGACCACAGCATGCTGTTACTGCCAAGGCTGCGGCTTTATTAACAACAACCGTGATCGTGAGGATCCGCTAACTAGCTTCATTCCAAATTAATTTGGGGAGAAGGCAGCTTGGAGCAAGTTGTATTTGCTGACTAGACATTGAAGATGACCAAAGCTGATCCTAGGGGTGAGTATCTAAGGAGATCATGGCATAATTTAATGGATTTCATCAGTTAAATAATTGCAATCAGGATCTCGTCCTTTCTTCTCCGCACTCTGCTGTGTGTCTTCTGTATCGAGGTGCTAATTTGAACTGCCGCTCCAGCTGCTCTTACACATGACGGTGGGAGTCTTCCACTGCATATATAGTGGAAATTAGTCTGTTAATGTGAAAATTGTTTGGGCACACTCGCACAAGTTACTCTGATACTCTGAGTTCTGTTACTCAGATCTGCAGAATACACTAATCTCTTGTCTTTGTTCTCGCTTCATTAGCAGCATGTCGTGCAGCAAAGACGCCGAGCCTTTGATTTACTTAATGCAGGATCATATGAGACATTTAAGTCAAATAAGACTTGGTGGCAGCAGTACTCAATAGCAGGCTGGATCGAGATGTGTTGAAATAGACGTGATTGGAAGATCTCTACAAGTTTGCATTGACAGTGAGATTAGGATGTTCGTTATTGACCTTTAGGAACAATATTTGAAGGGAATAATCTTAGCTGAAAAGACTTTTCATGGTCTTTAATCCCATCTCAGAGTTGAGAGACAACAATGACAGTTGGGGAATGTTTCAAAGTCATCACAGATTTGGTGGGCGGCCTTGACGAAGGGGAGGATGGAAAACTTTGGCATGCAACAACACAAATGTTCTTGAAACTTCTATCCTCTCCATATTCAATATACAACATCTGTACAGTACTTAAAGCCATGTGACAGGCGTATTTCAAATAACAGGTTCATATTATATTATTATGTGCACGACTGGAAAAAAGTTTCCTTGTGTGCCGCTCCCATCAGGGTAGGAGTGTGCCGTGCATTAATAACATTGGACCCGGGGCCTAAATGTTGAGGTGCTGACATAAATTTGTTACATACAGCAAATCTTTTGTTTACAGTTTAACAAATCCCACTTGTCAGGATCACTTGCTCAGATGCTTTAAACAATATAGGTACTGTAAGGAAAGTAAGAAGACACACTCGCCACCATCAGTAAGACAAAAAGGATCAATAAGATTAATGTTGTATGCGAGACGTTTTACGCAGCAGGTTTTTTTTTTTTTCCGACGTTTTGATAAATTAGCTAATTAAAAACATGGCAGCGCCAACAATAACATTAATGTATTCAATGTAAAAGCTGTGGAGAACATCACTTCAGGGATAAAAAAAAAAAGTATTTTCCCTTCACAGTTTGATAGTAGATGTGTTGAGTACAGACGGAGTTATGAGTTTGGAAGTGGAGAGCATTTGAGGAAAAGAGTGATTGAATGAGGGAAATGAGAACGTGCCCAGGGAGTCAGCGGAGGCAGCGCAGTGGAGCTTATTAGGATTGATTCCCCCCACATTGCAGACACTTTAATAACTGCTCTTTATGTTATAAAAACACAGAGCTGCCCTGCCATGGACAGTTTCAATTTCTCCGCCAGCGTCCATCATGTGATAGGCAGATTAAGGGCTTTGTGCAGCCTAATCGCAGACAGTCAGATTGCCCTCAGTATGGCTTCATTTGCTGTTAATGAGGCCATTTTCCTGCAGCGAGCGCCACTCAGGGGGAACTAATCTCTGAGTGGTGTGAAGTGCAGGGAGCAAAAGGGACAGAGAGGTGAACTGAGTATGAAAACAGTTGTCAGACCGCTTGTTTTTTTTTTTTTTTCTAGGTGTTTTATCTGTCGTCTTTTGGGGGATCTGAGGAAGGCAGATAACTCCAAATCTTACATGATGCACACCTGCAGTCTGAAGTCAGGGCCTGTAATCACGACTAATTAATCTGAGTCTCATTAGAACTTACAGAGAACTTTGGAATCCTTGGCCACATAACAAATGGTTTGTTAAACACTGTAATACACTATTAATGTAAAATATCTCAAGGAGAAATGCTTCAGTTTATACCCACATGTCCTGTCTAATAATCAGACTGGCCATCAGAAGCACTGGGACGACCAAACAACGAGCAGGGAATGTGCATAAACTTAGACTGGAGCAGCATAATTGTTTGCCTTTTTTTCATCTTAGTGACTTTTACACACATCTTGTGATTACTTTGCAAGACACTATATTTGCAATGTTCTTGTTTTGTACACTTTCACACAGAACTTGAATATTTCAAAGAGGAAAAGATTCTTTTTCTGTCCGTCGCCCCGTGAGAGCACGCATCAGCTAATCACGTTGTGTGTATGGAAGTCATGTGACAACAACAACGGCAAAGACGGTCCTCTAATAAAACTTGAGTGTCTCTGCAGCATGAAGGCACAAATATTTTGGAGATCAGTTCTACATGACCAGAGGAATCAGAGGAAAGAGGCTGAGGTATTAAAGTTTGCTGAAATCCTAGAAAACCCACAGCTAAAAGAAGTCACTAGGATCATTGACTCCAAGGCGGCGGCCTGCGGCTGGACTTGGGAGAACATTAAGGGCAAGTTTTGACGCAGAGTCGATCCGACCGACATACAAAAAAAAAGAGGAAGTACGATGTCTAGTTCAATGCCGGAGAGTCCTCTGGATTATGTGTTTTGCGGGCAGCATGAAGGGCATTTAAACATTGTTCATTTCCAGACACTACCCACATTGCAATATTACAAAGCTGATTAAAAGGTTCCCTTTAAGCCTCATTCCAACCTTCGCAAAAGGAATTACCTTCAGAGAGCCCTTTGGAAGTAATTGAGGACAAAGCGAAATGTCTCCCACACTAATGTCCTCCATCTCCATATTGAGAAGACAATTGTCTCTCAAGTACAACTTGGTACCCTAAATAACCTACGATATTAAAAGATGATTTCACTCTACTCACGGTCAATAGACATACAGGTAAGTGAGTCTAATTCATTGGATTCACTGATGCTCTGAAGTATTCCAGCTGTCTGCAGATGATTAATAGGAGCTTTTAAGCATCTAGATTTCCTTTATGAAATTCACACCAAATCTGTCTTCAGCAGGATGAACCCGAAAGTGCTTTGTCAGATATCATGTTGACTGCAATATATAACATCAGACACAAGTCTGATGACTACAGAGAAATTACTTGGAAAAAATGAGTGTGAATTGGTGAGTGATAGGAGGAGTTAAAACGACCTCCGAGGACGAGGCTGTGAGGTTTTTGTCTTCGTATTTGCGAATAACAATCATGTCACAGATGAACTCACAATAAGGCTGAAAAATTAATTAATTTGCAATATATTTACCTTTAGTTAATGTGATTTATTTACTTATTTTTTTATTTTAAACCAGCTGCGGCTGCTGGTAGGAGACGGCGCTGAGTGAGTATCTGTATTAACATTTGTAATAATTAAAACAATCAAATCAAAGCAATGCAGGGCAAAGCAGGACACTAACAAAGTATCCTCTAGTGGACCAGCGGGTCTATTACATGCTACGACAGGATGCTTGGCTGCAGTTGGACAGCAGTGCACACACTCAACAAAGCAACTAGCCCCTTCGCTTTCTGTTGCACCTAAATTAGATGCTTCACCCAGCAGTTCATAAAGATAAAACACTGATCTCCGTCATGTTCTCCGTACGCATGAATTGATGCTCTCATGCATCAGTGACGTGGTGGATAAACAGCTACAGTGGAAGTTAAGCAGCTAATGTCACAGAAGGTGCCTCACGTATATTTAGTGACATTATATAGAATGGTTGCAACGTATCAGCATTTAGGTTAGACTGTTAAATATCTGTTGAAAGAGCAGCAGTCGCAGCCCACACTGAGAGCCCGTCTCCTCCAAATGACCTTTCTATGATACTTAAGTGTTTTTACAATTATGTTTCATAACCACAAACATATTTACTACCTGGATTATGTTCAGAGTTAATGTTTTGGCAAGTGAAGCTCTTAATTCAAGGTCAGAGGCGGCGGTTGAGGGTGGGAGTGAGAGCGGGGCCTTTGGAGGAGGAGGAGGAGACGGTTTCGCATCCCGAGTCCCTGCTACGGTCAAGGTAGAGCAATAAAAACACTTAAGGTAAGGTAAGTGAAAATTCACAGATTTTGAAATGTTAAACATTTTGTGATGAAACACACAGCAGTTTATAAGTATTAAACTGATAACATGATCTTTCCCTAATCTTAAGTGAGTGCTGCAGA
>CAAKHC010019587.1:0-12273 GCA_901007825.1 Macroramphosus scolopax | reverse complement strand
ATGCACACAAACGTCTGTGCGTCTGCGTCACATTGAGTCTTACAGACGCGTGAACCTTTTATGCATGCAAGTACTTGTGTGAGACTGGATCTGTGTGTACAGGTGTACAGGGTGTGTGTGTGTGTGTGTGTGTGTGTGTGTGTGTGTGTGTGTGTGTGTCACACCTACAGATTCATGAGAGGAAATTGTTTTGACGACCAGTTATAAACGATAAAAACCCATCGATTCAGGTCGTGCTGCATTTAGACATTAGAGTATTAACGTCCTACCTGTGACCTGCCCTGAATAGCATCAATATATCATCCGGCCCGTCGTCCCTGTACAAAGAAGAAGCTGTTGACACTGGTTTCCATCAGAGGACAATTGATTGTGTTGAGAATGAGGCAACATTGTAAAGCGCTTGGAGAAGAGTAATGGTGGAGAAAGTGTTATATAATGTCGTCCCTGTACATTGCCTTGGTTGCTATGACAGCTAACAATGGAACGAGAAGGGAGGCCAGGAGATCCTTAACTACAGACTACTGCTTGTAAAGATTTAATAAACACAAAGGGTGAAGAAAGAGGAAGATGTAATGTAATGTAATGTTATTATTTATTTATAATAACATTGCCAGTGCAAAAGATGATATGATGCATTAAATCACAATGACTGTACACTACTGTAAAATACATTGATGTACCAATAACTGTCAGTTTTCAGTTCAGAATGAGATTTTCCCTGAATTATATTGGATAAAACCACTGGGTTATTCAGTAAAAGCAATGTTTACCTGTTCCCCCAACAACGGATTGTCATGTGCATCTTAAATAAAAGTAAAGTATTCAGACTCTATGCTCGGTCTCTCGTCAGAGAGTTCAATCAGTATATTTGTGTTCAGCGACGCTCCCTCTCCCTCTGCAGGTCGGTGAGGAGGTCCACACAGCCGTTTGGAGGCATCCAACTGATCGTCTGTGGCGACTTCCTCCAGCTGCCTCCTGTTTCCAAAGGAAAGGAAAAGGCCGGTTTCTCTTTCCAGGTCAGAGCGACTGAAGTTCAGACCACTGCCATGTTTACTCTGCCATCACCTGAGTTCCATCATGTGTCGTGGGTAACGACGCAGTTAACATGGAGATAACAACGTCCTGCAGTAGATCCTACATGTACTTGACTTTTCACCTTCGGTTGACACAGCTGGAGAGATAATCAACCTCGGGGTGTATTTAAAGGATCTATGATCTACTGGCAGATATTATTTATAACTGTATACGTTGTTGTTTAATCACGTGACACTAAGACTCGTACAGAACAGACAAACATACCTATTTGTTTGAAGTGGCAGCTTGAATTTGGTTCTGTGAAGGGGGTTATTGTTCTTAATATACACTCTATATACCTGCTTTACTGTGAAACCACAGGCCAGAACTTGGCGTAAAGTCATCCAGGTTAACATGGAACTAACAGAAGTGCGTCGACAAACGGACCAGTCCTTCATCTCCCTCCTGCAGGCAGTGAGGGTCGGCAGGTAATTTGATATCTCCAAGTTGGCCCGGTGCAGAAGTACCAACGTGTGTTATGAAAGGTCACTGTTTCACAGGAATTGACTTGTCTCAATGTTCCCGATTCAGGGTGACGGAGGAAGTCACAGCGAAACTGAAGGAGAGTGCCTATCATCAAATCGACAGGGACGGGATTGTAGCAACCAGACTGTGCACCCACAAGACGGATGTGGAGCTCACAAACGAGAACAAGCTCCAGCAACTGCCAGGTTTGTGTTGTTTCCTTTCAATGTGTCAGACGGGTGCGACTTCTGGGGGCTTTGATCCAGGTGGAAATGGGAAGAATAGAAATGATCTCTTGTTTGAGTCTTCACCTTTCTGGAACTGTTCTTGTTGTCAGGTTGTCTGGTCCTTGTTATTTCTTTTACAAATAGAATTTGACCCACTCAGGCTGCATTCTTTCAAGTTCTTTGGAGCAAATACTGTTGCAAAAACTACAATTCATCTTGTTTCTTTGAATCATTTTTCATGCTTTGATACTTCAAAACGTTTTGGGTGCTTTACCAGAAATCCTGTTAGTTGCAGTTATATTCTGGAATAAAAACAATCTTCATAACAGCATCCTCTGCCCTTTTCATGTAAGGTCTCTGTGCTCCTCAGGGTCGGTCCGTGAATTTGAGGCTCTTGATAGTGACCCGATCTTGGAGAAGACTATAGATGCTCACAGCCCCGTCGGCAGACTGCTGCAGCTCAAAGTGGGAGCTCAGGTATGTTTGTTTCTCTCTGGGATCATCCCATCCGTACCCACTGCAGTTCAACATATGAACACTGCGCTCAGTTTCAGTGTAAAAAAAGCATTGACTTATTTTGTTTTTAATTTGAAGGTTATGTTGACGAAGAACCTGGATGTAGCTCGAGGTCTGGTGAACGGAGCACGAGGGGTTGTGGTGTCTTTTGAGTCTGGAAAACATGGTCAGCACTTCTTTTTTTAAATTGAACTATTTTGAACTATTCCCCAAACTTCTAATTGAGGGACCCTCCAACATGATGTGTATCTTCAATCAACCTGACAGTTGTATTGATCTTCTCATCTAACTGTCATCAGTATATAATCCATTAAATCAGTCTGTGGACACTTGAGGCTGAACTTTAATGTGTCAGCACCTGTATTTGGTTGATTCCTGTGTAGGATGCTGTGACCTGTGTTTCTTTTCATTAGGTTTGATTGTTCTTTGGTTGTCTATGCTCACACCAAGGCATATTTATTATAATGTATGTTAATGTCATGCAGTCTCCACAGCTGCTAATAGTCCTTATTGTCATTTCTGAATTAAAATCACTGGCCAATCCCAGGAAAACGCTCCCCCCCAACACAAATCACTGAAACAAATGTAAACCTTCATTCTTGAAGATGACAGATTGTCTGTTCGATAGTATCGATGTTGTAAACGCACTGACTCGTTCTGTTTCTTCAGGACTCCCACGTGTGCGTTTCCTGTGTGGTGCTACAGAGGTGTTGAAGCCAGAGCGCTGGGTGTTTAAGTCCGGGGGCGGGATCCACCTGAGCCGACAGCAGCTGCCACTCAAACTGGCCTGGGCCATCTCCATTCACAAAAGCCAGGTGGGACATTGGCTACAACTCGTACATAAGTATCGGACAAACGCTCTCCAACAACCTCACAGGCTCTGTGGACCAGACGTTCAGTGTTGCCATAGCAGTTTGGTCTGGGTTCCTCTTGTGTGCATGACTCCCCTGATGCGTTTCTATTTTGATTTGATCAGGAAACTCATTTATTTTCACCCCTTAGTGTTCTGCACATGTAATCTTTCCCAGGCAGCTGAAAACAGCTGCTGGTTTGATTGCGGTGAGTCGGCCTTGAGCTTCCTCACTGTTATCTGCCTTTCTGATGTTGGGACAAGCAAGAAGAAACCCGGTGATCATCTGCTTCCTCTAATGAAACACTGGGATTCATTAATGAATATGACAGTTCATGTCACCCTCAGGATGAAGTGTAATAACTGTTATTCTTTATTTTCATTTAACATCGTCAAATTTAAATTAGTGAAATTGTTCAGACTATGACTAAAGAATCTTGTAGTTGAAGTGATTAGAAGATAATTGGAGGGAAACAGGGATGAGTCCAAATCATGAGATCAATGAGCAGATTGAACCCACCTCTGCACGACTTGGCAGGTCAATTCCTCAGTTCTACCTGCCTATAAAAGAATGTAATAATGTTCCGTATTCATATGAATTCATAGTTTTAGCCTCTGAATTTGCTGCTTTGTGTTTTAGTTTCTGGCTGATGAGTTGCTGCGTAGTTAAATTGACATGTAAATCTAAGGCCTCTCCCATCAGCCTCAGCTGTGCTTTGTGTTCAGTGCTAATGAAAGTCATCTCGCATACAATAGAAGAGATAACAAATTGCATTAAATCTACATTTGGATTATATTGAGTCAAATAAAAGTAATCATTACAAATGTTCACCTTTGTATTAAAAACAGGAGTGATATTATATTAAAAGGCCTTCCGTGTACATGTAGCACCCAACTGCTTTTTGAATTACTGGTAATCTCTTTAGTCATTTCGGAGCCATTTTCAGCCTTTTCGCCATGAATGAACTGTTTCATCAAACTCCGCCGTGTTGCCAGCAGCTCCCAGTCTGCTCTGACTCCAATATCCTGCCCTCACATTTTGGAATTGGTTAGAGACAAAGAAGAAGCCCTCTGGGTAATTGAGTTCATTTGTCACGAACACTGTGTCACCAATGTTAGATCCACAGCAGAGTTGTGAAAGCGAGGCAATCGCACGCCTGCATCCCTTCGGAGGAAATGAAATAACTGCATAATGCAGCAGAATCAGAGGGGTCGGAGGGGGAGGTATTGCAGTCGGCTTTGAAACCTGAAATAAATGCCCTTTGCCCTCTCACTGGTCCGAATGTTCATTCAGAATAAAGCAGTGAATAAAGATTCACATTTCCTGTGCAAAAAAAATCAAAACTTAAAGAATTGACATTTTTGTAACTCGTGTAAGCAGATTTCTTTTCCGGAAGCTCTTAATGTGGAAGGCTTACTGCGTAATCTGCACGGCAGAACCTGTGCGTGTATTTTTATACACGCACACACAAATCAAAACCAAATGTGGAGTTTTTGTTTATGGACATTTCTTTAAAATCAAGTTCTGGAATAGAAAATATAAATGCACCTCTGTATTACGTTACAATTACCAATGAATTGTTGATTGTGAAATGCCTTTCAGACACCCGCCTGGCTGTAACCTGCTTTTTGATTTATTTCAGGGGATGACATTAGACTGTGTGGAAATCTCTCTAGCACGTGTGTTTGAGAGCGGACAGGCGTACGTGGCCTTGTCTCGGGCTCGGAGTTTGTCAGGTCTAAGGGTCATGGACTTTGACCCCCGAGTTGTCAGAGCAGACCCAGACGTTCTCCTCTTCTACAACAGACTGAGGAAGGAGAGGCTGCTCATGCAGGTGAGTTTAAAGCTTACTAGATTGTTTCATGTCATTTTTATAACCTAGACATTTATGTTTTCCTTGTCTGCGCTTTATACTTCAATTTCATTTGGCTTGAATGTGGAGGAATACATATCATTTCATAATAATTCCAGTCACTCAAACCACAATCAAGTCATAATGAAATTATTTACCAGTCACATTAAATGTGATGCTGCAGAAATATTTTCCACAAACTATTCAGTCAAAAACATCTTCCTCTGTCTTCGCAGGCCTCCATGGATGACTTCATTGGCAACAGCAACATAGAAAACTCATGGTGACAATGGCTCTGCACCCTCTCTAATGCTGTCAACCATTATCTTTTTATATTCCACTTATAGTATCTGATTTGTGTGCTGGAACCTGACATCTACCTCAGAGCCTGCGGTGCACAGTGTAGTCACACTGCCACCATGTGGCAAATACTATAACTTGTCAAAAGATTTTTTAATTATTTCCCTTTTTTATTTATTATGTTTGAATTGTATCTGAATAAAGTTTTACTTTGCATGCTCTTGTATTTTGTTTTGTTGATCATGAAAAAAATACTGAGGCGCATGTCTGGTCACAGGAACATTTTGCCTAATTTCTTTCTAATGCACTGTGTAGTGTTTCACATACATTTCTATGTAATTTAAATCCTTAGGTGTTCAGGTTTGTGAGGGAATCTGTTCAAGTGGGTCATCATTACTAAAATGGGCTGTACAGTAATCTCTACCACTCTATATAACCACTGGAATAAAAGACAGACATCAGTTGTAGTTAATGTCCAATAAATGGATGTTAAATCTGAGGGCAAGAAGTTATGAGAAACAGGATTAACACCATGATTTGGGAGTGTGTTATGTATCCTATTAGAATCAATACAGTTTGCTAATTGAATTCTGTCCATATTACCTGACAGCAAATTTGATTACTAGGACTGTTTGTTTCAATCTCTAAAGTTTCTGCTCTGCAATCCATGAGGGGTTTTCTTGGTACCATTCTGACACCTTCAGTGGCTTCACAGGTTTCAGACTTATCACTATAATTCCCTGTAATGTATGATTTTAATATTGGGATGGGTAAAAGAGGCTGACTTTAGTGAATATACAGTCATTTTGACCAGTACAATCAAATGCATTCACATGACAAAACTCAAACTGGTAACCAAAGTAAATTTTATTTTCTGGTCCCAAACGAAATCCATGACAAACCTGAGGTAAAGTCTGCATTACTAGAGATGCATACTTGATTTTGCAAATGAAATGACATTATGAAGAATAGTATGAGCCTTTTCTATGCGGAACCTTAACATGGGTGAACCCATCACCTGTGCAAGCAGCAATACACTTTGTACAAGCAGCCTGTCCCACCTGTATGACTGTGTACTGAAAGGGTGGCATGCGCTGTCTCAGAAGCCAAGAAAATTCACAAACACACAAAACATGAGTTCAACACCTTCAAGCTTATTTTTTTTTTACAAATGTTAGTTATATAGATCCTACAACTGCAAGTGTTTGGAAGTGAGCGAGCTGGTCATTTCACATTGTGGAACAGCTTGTGTGCTACCTATAAAAAGAAGAAAAAACAAACATTAGGTGAGTGGAGGCTCAAATAAGGGGCCCTTCTGTTACGCTCTGTTAATGTGGCAACACTTACACAATGGTCCCTTGCATGGAGGAAGTCAAATAATTCTTCAGTGCACTCCTCTTGTGTGTTCGATCTCGAGCCGACTCGGGCCTCGCAGGTCTCCAGACGCTCCTTGTAGTGCACACAGTGTTCGGTCTGCTCACACTTGGCTCTTATTGTTTCTAGAGGGTCCTGAGAGGGACAAGAAGGAAAGGTTGTATTTCAAAGTAACCAGAAAACATGCCAATTGAAAATAAAACTTTTTCCAATAACCTTGCCAGTTAAGTAACTTCTGATAATTGTGTATTAAAAGCTAAAGCTGTGACATACGTTGGCCCTGAGGGACAAAACACCAACGTTTCAGATTAGACAATGGTGGGACGATGCTTCTTGTTTATGACTGAGCAAAACAAAAGTCAATCATTTCAGACTTTATCCAATGATGAGTCATGTGGGTCGGTACTGCATTGGATGACTGGAGGGGTGCTCTTAACTCCATGCCAGCTGTTTCCCAGACCCATATGATATAGTTGTGTCACATCTACGCATCACAATGCATAACAAGCAGATCATATATTTTATGTATAAATATGATATTTATTTGAACATTTTGAATCTGCAAAGTCGAAATATACACCATTACAGCACACTAATATCAGCCAATGTAACGGTCAAGCTCTAACATACAGAATCACTTTTCCAATTCCTGTATTTAGTTTATTTGTTCATTACTCTAAGTGTGTGACATTCATTTGACTAATATCCCTACTTTCTGATGTCAATGTACATTTTGCCTAAACAAAAGCTTTGTCTGTGATGGTAGATGATAACCCTATTTTTACACAAAGAATATAAAACTCACCACCAAGTCTTCCTCTTCTTCCTCCTCCTCCTCTTCCTCTTCTACGGTCTCCTCTTCTTCCTGGTCAGTGACAATATCATTATTAGGCATTCAAATAGTTGGTATGAAAAGCACAGTTTTCTGTTAGTAAAATCTACAATTCGTTACGTTAACTAAGAATACTGAAAAGGCCTTGCAGATAAATAATGTTTATGTTCCATAGAACGTTGATAAAGAGAATAAGGTGAATCGTCGTGAATCATGGCTGTAGCGAACCACAATAAAAATAACAAATCAGGATCAATCAGTTTATTTATTTTATAAATTATGTGTTTATAAAGAGCTGGTATTTTAACGTGACTATCACTATTGTTACGTAACTCTACGCTAACGTTCGATTCTGTAGGGACAACCTAACTTCAAGTTACGCAGAGTTGAGGAAATTGGCGAAAATCACACTTAAAGCGACCATAAAGAAATGTATACGTTTGTTTTCTTTACCTCGTCTTCAGGGTCACCAAAAGTGAGCATTTTCCTCTCGTAAACCATGATTTCGGGTCTGAAATTAATCTAAACTCCCCACAGAGGACAGAGGTCCTTGTAAATCTGCTCCACAGCTTTTCGGCGAGGACGTAATGTCGGTCACACGCAGGAAGTGTGTGGAAGACTCAGCGGATGAAGTCTCTTATTGGTCAAAATATTTTATTGATTTTATCCTAGTCCAATTGTCGACGAGGATATGGCCACAGACCCGCCCATCCAAACAGTCAAACTCCTCGGAACCTTTCTTGGAGCTCCTGGAGAGAAGACGGACTATTAAAGTGTTGCACGGAACGATGGCTCTACTGTTGGACAGCAGACTTCTATTAAGAAAAGTTAAAGATATAAGATGTTTAACGCCAAGAAGGAACAGAGTCAAAGAAAAATGGGTAGGTTCTCAACACAGTGTTATATTATTTGATTGATGTGTAACAGATAGATGTTTGGTGTTGTCAAACAACGTGTACAGTCACGGAGATTAGATTTAATTAAACATACTGTATGAATTCCTTCATGAATGATAGCAGGGTTCATGACGATAGTCAGTCTACAATTGAAAAACATTGTCTCCACTTGTGCATTCATTAATTTGCGACATATTGAACCAAAATGTATTTCCCTGTAGATTTTCAACAACTTATCACATTCTTATACAGTTCTGCATGTCAATTCCCTACAGTGCCAAGGTCTGTCTGAGCTAAGATGAAAGCAAGTGAAGTTAACCTCACTGTTTTTTCCTCCCAACCTTTTGGACAGGCTACTTCGCGCCCCAAGCATCCCCCTACCAGTTTAGCGCTCCAGCACTTCGATGCCACCTACGGCGTCCAACTGGGGCAGCTCTGGCCATCAGTAAGAGCCGCCCTTCTCTCAGAGAGGAAGTATGGAGCCCTGCTGAATAATTTCTCCAATGATGCTATTCTGGAGAACTTGCAAGCACAAGGATGCAGCGACTTCATCAGTGACACAGATACAGAAGGTAGGTGTGCTCGGCAGTGTTTACAACCTACCAGTGTTAACGGATGATCAGTTTATGGGTTCAGGTAGTGTTGGGGTTCACCAGAATATTAACAAGCACAATGTTGTACGTAGATTGCTGTATTGATTATGACCACTGGTATTACATGGGGGTCAGAGTTATCCCTTCGTCTGATTGCTGTCATGCTGTCGGCTCCACAGAAGAACCTACATCAAAGACATCCTGACATTCACTCCACTTGCTAATGTTATATCAAACGTGGATTCCAAACCTTAAACTTTTGTGTGTCACAGCATTTGTCTACTTTTTAAGAAATTACATAGTTATGAATTAATGTAATTGCAAACACTTTATTTGTATGTAATTGCTCTCCTCTTTTCTTTTGTTAATTTCCTGATCAATTGTGTATTCTTCATAATTTCTGCAGCTCAACAATGCATTGAGCGAGAACCAGAAGAGGGAGTCAAGGAGGAGTCTGAAGGCATGTCTATGAAGAAACCTGACGGTGATGATCAACAGTTATCAGCTCTACAGCTCAGCTCTAAAATCAAGTGCTTTGTGTTTCCAAGAGGGAATATCACAAGATTCAAACCTGCTAGGTGAACTATTATTTAAGTGAACTAACTGCCTTTGTTGATTGAAAATATTGCAGTATTCCATCTGTTCTCTTGTCCCCTCTAGACCAGACATGTTTGGGTTGTTGGGTTACTACCTGATGGACGCAGCGTCTGTGTTACCTTGTCTTGCGCTGGATGTTCACAAGGGCCACAATGTGCTCGACCTCTGCTCGGCCCCGGGGGGCAAGTCCCTGGCTTTATTTCAGACCCAGAATATAAGTAATATGACTGACCCTGTTTTTTACTTACATGGTCCAACATCTTTCCTGCATATTGTCTGTCAGAATAAACTCTGTTAATTGTTGGTAATTCACCATTTGTCTGTCTCCTGAAGGGTTCTTGTGTTTGAATGACACCTCTGTGTCTCGGACATCGCGGCTACGAAAGGTCCTACACAGCTATCTCCCCAAGCAGCTTCTGACAGATGACAAACTACGCATCACCTCGTTTGATGGAACCAAATGGGGGGAAATAGAAGCGGACACCTTTGAAAGAGTAGGACAGCCTCATGTGTTTATCTTTTTGGTAACCTTTTTAGGACCTTAACATGTTAACATGTCTATTAAATTGCTAACACTGTGTCAACCCTCTTTTCCTTTGTGTTCAGGTCCTTGTTGACGTTCCCTGTACCACGGATCGACATTCAGTCATGGAAGATGACAACAATATGTTCAGTAAGATGAGAACCAGCGAGAGACGACGGCTGCCACAACTTCAGTTGGAGCTGCTAATGTAAGATCCTGCTCTTAACGGCTTCGTGTTTCTACGTGGTGATGCAGGCAGTCCTGCTGAGCAGGCCCTGAACAGTTGAGCTGTGTTAGTAAGATTCAAATGTATTTTCACACCGATACATGGGGGATATGTGGCTGATAATTCAAATGTACTATTTAAATATAAAAAAAATCCTACGTATGTTAACAAAAAAACAAACAGAATGATATCATCTATTCTCGTATGTCGTTCATCCGTACATGTTACAGTTCTGGATACAGCAACTATTGAAGTGAAGTACATGAAGTGAACCGTTTATGGTGTCCAGTGTTTTACACATTTAAAGTTCCGTATTCGCATGTTTTGTAAAGACGAAAAAATGTGCCTTTATCTTGCAGGGCCGGAATCCAAGCAGCATGTCCTGGTGGGGAGATCGTTTACTCCACCTGCACACTCGCTCACGTCCAGAATGTCAGTGTGGTTGAACAGGCCATACAGCAGGCTCGAGAGGACCACGGCATCCACCTTCAGGTTAGTGAGTCAATACAAGAAGAAATATGTGCATCGGAACCAAAAGAACACCAAGTAATTTGACCTTCTGTTCTCCTCCCTATTAATTCCAATTCCAGGTTGTGGATCTGCGACCAATCACACACATGTTCAGGAAAACCTTTAACTTTGCCTCTGACCTCCATCTTGGTGAGATGGTCATCCCACACTTAGCTGCTAACTACGGACCCATCTACATGTGCAAGCTAAGGAGGCTGACATAGACTCTGGAGTGTTGGCTGGCTCTGCCTTCAAGCTTGTGGACTCTACTGATGTCCTCCAGACTGCAGTATATCCTGTAACTGCACCAGCATTTGCATTACAGTTGATGGGTTGGACTGAAGTTTACTGTACTGTTGATGTATGAGTGGATGGACCCGGCCCACATCATGTGATGAAAACACTGAAGTAAAGTTTTGGAGATTTGCTTCTAAAAGCAGATGTTGATCAGTGAAGATCAATTAAAAAAATCTGAGTGTTAATCTTAATTTACTCCCATAAATGTTCATTTTGTATCGAATCACACAGCTTGACATTGACGATTTCTATTGTTATTTATCATGTGCACTCAGATGCTACATAGAATGTAACGTCATTAAAGAAGAGTCATGGAAATGTATTGGTGATAATGTGTATGAGCCCTGAGAGAAAACCACATATTTTATTGGTTTACGAACTTTTTTTTATCTTGTTTGTATTTAGTCATGTATGATCTTTGTCTTCTTTATTCCTTTCTGTTCCAACACATTTCGTCTCCGTATCTGTTTTATTAAATGTGATGTATGAGTAAAAGTTTACTATTATTCAACATTTATAGTAACGTCCATCTGATGGGTTAAAGTTGGAATAAAGTTTATGTGCATAGAGGTTCAAACAGAAATGAGCAGATATCTAAAACCTGCAGTTCACAGAAGGTTTAAATTTCAAGGCTAAAACTAGCGCTGCGAGCAGCATTGAAACGGGCCCTCGCACGCATGTCGGGGTGTGCAGCAGTCGCCATATTGTACCCCATTGGGGTGTAGCACTACCTAAATCTGCGTAGGGACGTTGCCTTCAAAAATGAATTCAAGCCATGGTGCTCTTCTGTCCTCTATGAAGTGATTTGTGCTCCTTTTTACAGCCAACAACATAGCACTTCGACATGGTGACTCCTAACAGGGGCTTCCGAATCGATGAGAAAATGGAGGATATTCGAGAAGTGACTGCTGTACCTGGTGGGTGGAGACATGGTCACTCGCTCTGATGGAAAGGTGCGAATATGTAAATGTGTGGGCCCGACGCATCATGGAACCCTGACGATTTTGAACAGCTCACCCAGAGACTGAAGGCAGGATACATTCAGAAACCCGTATCTCACTCAAAATTGCATGGATAGTTTTTTTTTTTTTTTTAAGTTTGTATGCCCGTGGAGGCACCAGAGACACAAGATAACACCCC
>CAAKHC010019585.1:67454-88418 GCA_901007825.1 Macroramphosus scolopax | reverse complement strand
ATCCATAACAGATGGTTTAAAACTATGATTGTGAAATACTGGGGCATGTATAGAGGAACATTGTAGGCTAAAATGCTTTCTGAATTGCATCCATATTTTTAACGACTGAGTGACTACAGGATTAACACTAATATCAGTAGTTGACACCGGGAGCTGGGAGCATAACCATGATTGTAATGAAATCTTAGAAGATAAAAATTCTACTTGGACCCAAGCCGGTTGACTGGCAGTGGTTTCGGTTGTCCAGTAAAGAAGTTTTTGAATGTTAGCCGCCCAGTAGTAATGTGTAAAGTTGGGGAGGGCCAGCCCTCCGGACCGTTTAGGGAGCTGTAATATATTTTTTCGCATTCGCACTGGCTTATTACCCCAAAGAAAACGTGAAATTGATTTATCGACTTTGAAAAAAGACTTCTTTGAAATAAGTACAGGGATATGTTGAAACTTTGGGAGTATGGTCATTTTGATTAGGTTAACCCTGCCAGCTAAGGAAAGGGGGAGAGTAGACCATCTGTTGAAATCTTCCTCATTTTTTTAAGCAAAGGGACAAAATTGCTAGTGAAAGTGTTTGCCAAGGTTCCAGTAATAACAATACCCAGATATTTAAAGCCTTGGTCTACCCATTTAAAAGGGGCTACGTGATTTGGCAATTTACCCACTAAGTTGTTGATAGTGAATAACTCACTCTTTCCGAGATTTAGTTTATAGCCTGACAGTTGGCCAAATTGTTTTAGAATGTTTAAAATTACGGGGATTGAGGCAGAAGGGTTGGACACATACAGAAGCAAGTCGTCAGGGTACAGTGACAGTTTGTCCCTTGACGTAAAATGCCCTCAAATTTCTCTTCAGATCTTAGCCAGATAGCCAAAGGCTCAATGGCCATGGCAAACAGTAAAGGGGACAGTGGGCACCCTTGTCTTGTGCCGCGGTGAAGTTGAAAGGAGGGTGAAAGAACATTATTTGTTTGTACAGATGCCACTGGGGATGAATATAGCAACTTTACCCATGATATAAAACCTGAACCTAAACCAAATCTCTCCACCCTATCAAAAGCTTTCTCAGCATCCAGGGACACCACTATCTCAGGGGTGATGGAGCTAGGCATGTTCACAATGTTTAGGAGTCTCCTAGTGTTATGAGATGAGTGCCTCCCCAACATAAAACCTGTTTGATCTGGTGAAATGATCCCTGGCAGGACCGGCTGAAGACGGAGGGCTAAAATCTTAGCAAGAATTTTATAATCCACATTTAGTAATGATATGGGTCTGAAGCTGCTACACAGTAAGGGGTCCTTGTCCTTTTTTAAGAGAAGAGTAATTGTGGCATTGGTCAAAGTTGGAGGGAGTCGGCCAAACTCCAATGCTTCATTGTACATGTCACCCAGAACTGTAGAGAGAAGTGGAGAAAATTTCTTATAAAATTCTACTGTGAATCCATCTGGACCTGGTGATTTTCCACTCTGCAATGCAGTTAAATTCATGATTTCCAATGATTCATGATTTAATCTCCACTACTTTGATCTTCTACACACAATTCTAATCTAAAAACCATCTATCTTTTAGTCCCTGTTGATGTACCAGTCCAGAAGACAGGAGATGGTTGGCTTCGGGTTCAGGAACCCTCTGCTCCTCATCTCCCAGATGGTTTTAGACAGGGAACTGAACCCTCTGTGTCAATCGTAGATGGTTTTAGACAGGGAACTGAACCCTCCATGTCAATCCCAGAAGGTTTTAGACAGGGAACCCAAACCTCCGTGTCAATCCCAGATGGATTCAGACAGGGAACTGAACCCTCCATGTCAATCCCAGAAGGTTTTAGACAGGGAACCCAAACCTCCATGTCAATCCCAGATGGATTCAGACAGGGAACTGAACCCTCCATGTCAATCAATCAGGGAACCCAAACCTCCATGTCAATCCCAGATGGATTCAGACAGGGAACTGAACCCTCCATGTCAATCCCAGAAGGTTTTAGACAGGGAACCCAAACCTCCGTGTCAATCCCAGATGGATTCAGACAGGGAACTGAACCCTCCATGTCAATCCCAGAAGGTTTTAGACAGGGAACCCAAACCTCCGTGTCAATCCCAGATGGATTCAGACAGGGAACTGAACCCTCCATGTCAATCCCAGAAGGTTTTAGACAGGGAACCCAAACCTCCGTGTCAATCCCAGATGGATTCAGACAGGGAACTGAACCCTCCGTGTCAATCCCAGAGGGCTTTAGGCAGGGAACTGAACCCTCCACCTCCAGACTCCAAATACAACCAGTGGCTTGTAAGGGGGAGGTCATCAATGGAAACTGCTATGAGTTCAACCCAACACTGCTGGCCTTCAAAGAAGCACAGGTAAGACGTTATCCTATACCTACAAAAGACACCAAGTTCAACATTCAACAGAGAGTCCATTTCATCATTACTGTTTCAGAAGACTGAATTTCTCTACATATTTAATCCCACACATTCATTTCTGTGTCCCTCGTCTGCAGGACGTATGCAGAGAACTTGCCCCAAATGCAGAGCTTGCATCTGTAACAAGTGGCGATCTACATTCCCGCCTGGTTTCCCTGGTTACCGATGGTGGCAAGAGCAGCCCTTCATTAACGTGGCTGGGAGGCAGGGTCAAGGCAAGTTCATCTCATTGACAGTCAACTGAGGAGAAACATGCGCTGGTGTAGCATTGAAACCGACCAATCTGATGGGGGTAGATGAAATTGTGAAACAAGCTAACAACTGTTTTGCCAGTGCACGGGCTGCTCCCAAACTAACATCTTCAGAGAACATTTATCTATGGTACATTCTGTTTTTATGACAAGATTAATTTTACGACTAGAATGATTAGCGTTTTTCTTCAAGTACCGTCCGACTGTGGGCGTCAGTCTGGCCGTGTTCTGTGACTCCGAGTGGAGGCCAAGGAGAGTTTCGTCAGATGCCTTATCAACAGGACAGATAGTGTTATTCTTACCTTGGTGAAACACTGCCCTTGAACCTTCATATCAAAATGTTCTGTACTGTTTTTCTATGATGTCAATTAGGGAGGACAGAAAGCTTTAACTGCTTTACAAGTACATGAGATTTTATAAATGGGTTAATCGAGCTTGTATAATTACGACATACTGTGTTTGTTACACACCGCAGAACCAGCAGGGATACTGGGTAGACGGGTCGGATTGGATTTACAGTGACTGGATGCCGGGTCAGCCCAACATTCACACTGACAAGCCCGTGTGTCTGCAGATGTTCAAGATGGGTAAGAAATGAACCCAAAGACACCAGATGATATCAATCAGTGTTGGGTGTTACATAAACATGCTTCTGGGTCAAGTAGGATTAATGAATGCTTCACTATCAATGAGGTGAGGGCGGCTCAGATTACAGTCTGACTCCATCATGGAGAACTGATAAGATACAAGACAATTTAATTATTAATAATTAATAAGTTAATCTTTACCCTTTGTCACAGAGGGTATCCTGATTATCTTCTGAGACAAGTTGGACTCTGTCTTGTACTTACATAATGATCTGGGAAACTAATCTGTCCCTTCCCCGTTTTGCAGATGAAAGCTGGTGGTCGGCCGCCGACTGTGAACTGAAGAGGGCGTCTATCTGCTCGTACTCGATTGCTGCCTGAAAACCACAAAAAGACACGGCATGAGAGAGCTTCCCTCTCGACTACATCCGGGCACCGTCCATCCGTGTCTGCTTGTAACACTGAATAAAGTTTAGCATCTCACGATGTGTGTGTGTGACTTTTTACCTTCGCCACAGAGGTCACTCTTCATTCATCTGTTGACAACGAACACTTCAAACATAAAACAAGAAATCTGTACGATCCATTTCAATTTAGACAAGACTTTAATGATCATTTTTCCACTTGTGTATACAAAGCAGTTTGTACAGATTAGGGAGCAAAGTTAAAACAATTTCTTACAATTTAGTACCCGGAAAGTGCAAAAGTACATTTCAAATACGCTGAAATAAAAATCATGCTGTACACTATATATAATGTATTCATAAATAATCACAGATATACACACATACCCATTTGGTGACGGTCACAGAAAATGTTGCTAAGACACAAGATAGTATTCTCAGATTTTGCTTTCAAGTCTGTCCGATTCAAACTGTGGAGGTTTAACTTCGGGAATGCCGCTCTCGTTTGATTTTCTGTAACTTGTGGGACGATCAGTTTTGGTGATGAGGAACGTCTCCGTCTATGTTTACCACACTGGGAAAAAAGGCACTCCATTTTTTTTGCAGCCGTGGAAGTCAGTTTTAGAGCTCAAGTGTTTTTGTCCGAACGACAAATGTAGATGAATTAAAGAAAAAACTGAGTTTAAAAAAAAAAACACTTTATCACAGACATCTCTTCAAAAAAGGACGCAAATTGGTCTTTGCACTCTGCTTTGCTGTGCCACTTAAATAAAAACTAAATACAAAATCACGTTGAAAAAAAAGAAGAAGAGAGAGAACACTTCGAGCAACCTAATGTCCAAAACAAGGGCTTTTATGGTTCACAGAATCAGAGACCACGATCAACATGTATGATCAAGAATTTGGCTATAAAAAGACAAACACGTGCATCACTGGCATTTCCTCACAAACACACACACACACACGGACAAACTCACACACTCACATCTATGGTGCAAAAATAAGAATCTCATCCGCAGGAGCTTCATTCTGCGGCTTTTTCGGGATTCGGATAAAACAGAGTTGAAGAAAATCACATTCGCGCACGAACAAAGTGTTTCCCAAGCGACTGACCAAGTCATGCGAACCTTCTTGAAGCCCCGTAAGAAGATGTGAAAATAAGAGCGTGGGCAGGGGAAGACGGGGGTCCTGTCTCAGGTTCGGGTTCATTTACTGTTAAGCTACAGGAAGACTGGAGATTCGAGGGTTGTCAGAGCAAACAATACAGGGCAGGAATGAACAGGAGAGACGCATCGACCGCCACCTGACAAAGGAGCTGTATTGCTATTAACACTGACATCTTATGGAGCCCTTGAGGATATCCTGTTTCTCTTTCTTTTTACAGGTCGACTGAACATTCAGAAAAGTTTATAATATGCCGCACAGGTGTTTGTTTTTAAAGATAAGTGATTGATTAAAAAAAAATGCTACTTTTACGTACAAATAAATATTGATTCAAGTAACTTCAAAAACATTCGACGGTGCACCGATAACCACGTCTGACACGGCTGCCCGTGATCAGCCTTCTCCTCTCTTGTACTGCAGTGAGAAATCTTCACATGGAAGCTTGTAGTGTTTCATTTTTCCTATCTTTACAAAACTATATCTTAACTGACATGCCGGCATTATGGACAGACGCAGTGATTCTGAGACAAATGCTAATGCTCACGATAGACACGCTCAACTCCTCCGTCACTGTTTGTTTTTCCTCATTTCGAAACGGACCAACATGCTGTGCACATGTGACAAGTTGTTGAACAAAGGCGTGGATCAGTCAAAAAATACAACAAAGAAATCCATTGATGGAGAACATGATAGAAATCCACAGATATACATATATATGTATATATGAAACCACAATGGACAGGCAGAGTTTGGTCTCGTGAGTGATGGAGCTGTCTTACTGCATAAGGCTGCTGTGTGGCAGCGTTGAGGCAACACAAAGCCTCCAGAGCACAGGCCAGCCTGTCTGCGTCGAAGGCAAAACCAGGAGTGGGGACAAAAAGGCCACTGGAAATTATATTTTGAGATAGAGCATGGCATGCACACACACACACACACACACACAAACATAAACATGTTTGAAACTGAGCCACCGTCCGCCTCTTGGGGAGGGGGGCAGTTAGGTATCCGTTAATGTCAAATCTCTGCTAATAATACCACTGCTGTTTTCCTCCACCTCTTAAACTGTGGAAAATGTGCCGGAGGAACCGAGGGGCCTTCCTACGGAAAGTGAGACAACCTGCTGTGGCGACTGACAGGAATGAAGGCGATCTGGGTGAAAGGAATGGATGAGCGTGGAGGGGAGGGTGCAGGGCTCGGAGGGCCGGTGTGGGTGTCAGTTGTTGTCGTGCTGGGTGTTGTACTCCGTCTCCCCCGAGGAGATCTGGGTCAGTCTCTTGCTGGAGCCCCACAGCTTCCGTGTTATCTGGCCTGAACGCATCTGAGAAGAGTGTAAGAAGAGGAGGTGGGACGGAGGCGGGGGAGAGTGGGGATTGAAAAGCATGAAGTCAAAGGAAACAAAACGAGAAGGGGAGGGGATATGATTCATGAGTGATTGATTAGATAATTTGATCTGCTCGATTGCTGATGTGTGAGAGTTTGATTCACTCTGACGTGAGTCAATTTGAAAAGAAAAGATGAAAAGCAGAGGGAGTGAGGGAGGGGTGCAAGGATACAGAACTAATAACTAAGAGGGGGACTGCTTGTATTAACCTCCACTACGCTACTATTTACATTATCAAAACATCTATCTTGGCGTAAGATTATTAGTTTGCATTATTAGATTGCAGCTACTATGTTAATATGGCTTGCAGAAGCGTTAATCGGTGTTACGTTCTTTTCACAGCATTTGCAGAACACACTTAAACATGTAAGGTAATGTCACTTCAGGTTAACAGCATGGGATGGAACTCATCCCAGGTCGGTGGCCAAATCAGGTCAAATATTGCACAGATGCCAAATACTTGGAACATACAGAGTGAGGTAAGCATAACACGTCGTTTCCACTTCACAGTCTGGGTTCTACTGGCCGCTGTGTCTAATCAGCCGAGTGCTGGAGGAATGTGTCATAATGTGTGGCTCAGATGTGTCGCTGTGTGTGTGTGTGTGTGTGTGTGTGTGTGTGTGTGTGTGTGTGTGTGTGTGTGTCTTGGTAAGGAGTTACGCTGTCTGAATGTGGGTGACAACAGTCCCTGAGAAGAAGAGGTGACTGTAACTTATAAGGTCTTTGGAGACTTTGAGGCCAGCTATTGCAACACAGGTTAGATGTGCGTTGGGTTTATATGTGTGTGTGTGTGTGTGTGTGTGTGTGTGTGTGTGTGTGGGGAAGATGAAAGGAGTAGAGCTGCTAGTGTTTGTGGGAGCTGGGAGTGGGACTGAACACCAGCTGGTCGCGCTGGTGCAGCAGGCGAGTCGGAGAGCGAGCCCGGAGCGGTGCCAGCAGGGGGGAGGCCATGAGCGGCGATCCCTCCAGGCTCTGAGCGATGTAGTTCCTCAGCGAGTTCTTTACCTCCGCTGGCTTGCCCACGCCCACGATGATCAGCTTGCCGTCTTCCAGGCCCACCAGAACGTGGCTCTGCTCCTTGGTGACTGAGACGCAGCGCACAGGCACCCGCATGGCCATGGGCTCCGCACACAGAGACAAACTGCACCACAGAAGAAGAGATCACACGCAACATTCAGTTATAAGATTAGGAGAATGGTTACTCTTTACATCTGATAACACAGTTTTACTCCTGTAGAAATTAATGATTGGATGTTTACCTGTAGAGGTCTCGAATGGACAGGTAACCCTGCTCGCTGCCAATGACGACAAACTCCCCCGAAACACACATGTCAGTCATCTGCTCCTTCAGAGGCTCACTGACGAGGTGCTTCCCATTCACAGAGTAAAGGTGGAGGGCGTTTTTATCCTGGAGAAAGGAAAACATACTTTAATACAAATAAATAATAGCGGTCTTTATTAAAAATGATTAGAGGTGGTCTTCCTAACACAGTGTAGGCTGTATGTAATAAAGTAGCACATGCACCTTCAGTGTTGCTTTGCCCTCCAGGCAGGTGTGGACCAGCAGGTGACCCTCCCAGGACACGGCCAGGTGGAGGATAGACAGGGGCAGGGAGCTGTCGCATGGCGGTCGCAAGCAACGCATATACTGACCCCGACGCACCGTGTGGATGATCACTGTTCCATCCTAGGGATCAAAGAGTGGGAGGCATTAGAGCGACATATGTAACTACTACTCCCCTGAATCGAGTTAAAACTGAGGATACCAATTAATCCGAGGCCAGGATGAGAGCGCCCAGGAGCTGACTGCCGTGTTTTACATGTTCTTACCCGTGATCCAGACACAGCCATGTCCAGCTCCGTGCTGATACTGACGCTGAGCACCTCATCTGTGTGCCCGTACAACACCTGAACTGGTTTTGGATAAAGACCCACAGGAGCTCCACCCTGCAGGTACAGAAGATCATATCACATATGTACATTTATATAACGACATGGATAAAATCAATCATTCAGCCCAATCATAAGCAACAATCCCGAACCAACTAGCGAAAGCAGCCTGAGGTTGAGATACATAGCTGGAACAAATGTAGAAGTGGGCGAGCTGCATGGGGTCAATAAGCGAGACCTGGCTGTGCTAACCTGCTGCTGCACCTGCCACACCATGCAGGTCGTGTCTCTGGAGCCGGAAATTAGGTGGATGCCACAGTGGTCTGTTGACAAGCAGGTCACAATATCTGCAGGAGAGATGGACAAAAAACTCTGTTACTACACAGAAACATACCTGTCACATGGCTTAACACCAGCGGGGGGAGAGGCTACTTATGTTAAATTCATAATGAGACGCCAGTCATGATGCAGACTGAGGTATTCGTAGGCGGTGTGTGTTTACCCATGTGTCGGATGTGCTGTCCCACAGTCTTTCCCTTGACCACCGAGGTGACCCGGAGGCTGTTGTCCCAGTGGCCACCGCTGAAGAGCAGCTTCCCATCGTGGGAGACCACAAACAGCCCCGCTGTCACGTCCACACCGGGAGCAAAGGGCCCCGACAGGAACCGCTGGGTCCTGGAGGTGAGGAGAGGAGATGATAGCAGTTAGAGGAAGGAAGGGAGGTGAAGCGCTTTATGAAGGATCATGTAAGTGTTGTTAAAGCCAACAAAACATTTCAGTAAAGGAAGTCTTTTAAGATGCTTCTACAAAGCGGCTTCAAAGAGTAAACAAATCTCAGTAATTAAAGGAGCTTAGCTTGATTAGCCGTTAGCAGTAAATGGACTTTATGTATATTGAAGGTTGGAGTATTCTCACTTGCTGTTGGACACTGTCGGGTCCTTAATGAAAGTGAAGTAGTTGGAGATGTTCTTGTTGTAAGGCAGCCACCCATGGGTCCCCACCAAGCAGTTATGACTCACCGTCACCTAAAGAAGCCACAAAAACCACATCACAGTCTGTCGTCCATGCTCAGGTCGTCCAGTTATCTCTTTCTGGTTGGTTGGTCATTGAACAACATGTTAAAGGAACAGCAGCACAGCGTACCATGGTGTCTGGGCTGCCCTGGGTAATGAAGGAATGTGACTGATTCTTCGGCACCACGGCTTTAATCAGCGGCACGTTGTCACTGATGCCCTGCAACATGACGGGGCGGAGAATTTATATCAACGAGGATTGAAACTAGAAAATCTTTGATGCTGCCTGTGAATGTAGAAGAGAGATCGAACCTCTACAAAGAAGGACTTGAGGTCACTGAGGTGTTCAAACATGCTGGAAGGACACGAGTCTAGTATGGTCTTCCTCTTCTCTACTTCCTCCTGAGACAGACGCACTGGATGGGGCTCCTACACACACACATTCAAGTTAGAGACTTCACCAGCTGCAGCTAGAATGGATGTCATTAAGAAAAAACAGTCACTGGTGTGTGTGTGTGTGAGTGTGTGTGTGTGTGTGTGTTCACCTTCAGTAACTGGCAGGGTGTCTGTCCGAAGTTGCTGATCATTCCTTCCACGGCCTTTCGTTCTTTTTCATCAGTGATGGCGTCCAGGTCCACCGCCCCTGCAACGCAAAACATATCTTCAATGTTGCGATCCTCTTTCAATACCAACAACCAATTCATATGCAAAACCCAGCACTGCATTGAAAATGATAACGCGGAATAAAACCGTGAAATGACGGAGCAACGTGACGACTGTTCATGATGCTTTACCCTCGTATGTGCAATAGTAGAAGACGTTGAGCGCCTCCACCGCTGCAGGGCCTCTCTGCTTGTGACCAAAGATCAGATCGATCCACTCGTGAAGGTGAGCAGATACATGCTCTGACTCCTGTTACAACAACAGACAGATTACAGTCATCAGTCAGCTGTGAGTTTCCTGTGCACAAAGATACCTAAACAGCAGCATCACACTACAGCAGCAGAACTATGACTGTATCTCACCAGGGCTTTGCGGTGCTTGTAGATGAAGTCCTCGGGGGACTTGGCCCATTTGGGCAGAATGACATCATTTACTCTTTCTTTGGAGATCTGCAGGCGACCCAGATCGAAGCCTGGGTGAGACGATACAGGAACGATTAACGAGAGAGAGAGAAGAAAAACATTGTGCTGTATCATTTGTGTGTGAAGCAATATTGCAAACACAGTTAAACCTCTGTGTGCACTTCACCCACTCTGCATTAAAAAGACAGTACAACTTCAATACTCACTATTCTGGTTCTCAAGGAATTCTGGGAAGTAAAAGAACTCAGGGATGAGCTCCTTGACGTCGTTGGGGTTGTCCATGAGGGTCTGCCATGTCGCTGGAATGGAGTGGAACTGGCGATCAGCACAGTCGAACCTAAAGGCAACAAAGAATGATGGGAATGAGAGTCAACAATAACGATTCTCTAGTGGATGCTATAACTATAATAATACCCATACTGAAGATACATTAAAGGAAGTGGGATTTTGGGGGAAGAAGAAAGGCATGATGGCATCTTTACCGGCCGCTCTGCAGCTGGATGTGCATGGAAGTGAAGGGCTCCACTCTGATGAGGTAGTGCATCACCCCGGCAGAGTTTGAGTAGTGGGTGCCGTAATGGAACCTGTCGATGGTGCCCGTTGGGTCCTCGAAACTTTCATACCTGATGGACATATTCAAGTTTAAACTGAGCCAGACAGATGGTCTTAATTGAGCAAAGTTGTTGACATCACAAGCTTGCATGTGCTGTAATATTTCTACAAAGGAATAATATATTATTTCTGAATCACTGAAGCATGGACGGATGAAACATACTTCTCTCTAACAGCCTTGGCGTTGCGGTTGTTCAGCACTGCCACTGGCTTTGACAAGTCCCTGAATACTCGAGGATCAGACAAGTCCAGCTCCTCTGAAGTGTAGTCGGCGAGAATCCAGGGAAACTGACAACACACGCACACAGAAATATTAACAATCACCCTTTAATGCAAAGAGCTGTGCTGGGTATATACCACAGTTGTGCGTCAAGTATTCAGACCTACCACCGGGTACTGAGCCAGGTCGTTGTACGTTCTGCCTGCGATTGTGTTGAGTTGCATCAAGTAGTCAAAGTTGGAAATCTCCCGGTTCACCCATTTCTGTGTAAATAAGGAGAGACAGAAGTTTTCAAGACCTCTCCTTTCATTTATTAACATTCTCCTGCTCTTTATCAACTTGGTTGAGGCTGCTGGACATCTCTAGTTGCTCATGTGAGCTCTACATCATTGGTTCCTGACCTGTGTGAGCCTGGAGGCTTTGAGAAGCTCCTGCGGTGAGCGTGTTCCATACAGGCTGAGGGATCGCAGCAGCAACATGCGGCTGTAAACCCGGTTTCTCACCTGTTGGTAAGAAAACACAGTAGAGAATATGTTACTACCCTAAGAAGCAAATTGATAATCACAGCAATATATTGTCACAGTATAATTTTACATGTATACAAATAGAATTAAACACGCGACCCATTACCTCTTTCTTGAAGTTAAGGAAGTAGTTGGTTTGGTCGATGAGGAAGATCTCCAGAGCCGAGCGCCGCAGGTTATATCGCCGCAGGTGGACCTCTCGGATCTGAGAAAGGGGCCATTTAAAGTCGTGGCCCACGCCTTCAGGAAATAAGAAGACGTGCTTAGTTTACGTAGAAATGTTTTGTTGTTTTTCCAAATGCACTTCTCTTACAGTCTTCTCACCTTCCTCTTTCTCCTGGCTGTTGTCGTAAAAGTAGATGTGTTGAGTGGTGAGTTCCAGGCGGCCGAGCACAACATCCACAACCGTCACCAGCTCGCAGTCTTCCCACAGGACCAGTTTCTCCTTCTGGCCTGCCTCCTCTGCTTCAGCCCTATAGGACAAGGACAAGAAGAGGAGGCTGTTACTAAAACATAATTATCAATTATAAGAACACTGTTGTTATGTTTGATGACTGACTGGTTGTTGGCGGCAGCGGGGTCGTCCTCCGGCAGCTCCAGGATGTCGTCCTCCAGGTCGCTGACTTTGACCTGCTTCACAGCCTCCAGCAGCAGAGACTCTGCGTTAACACGAGGCTGATGGACACCTGAGCATAACAAAACAGGCAAGAGAAGATTAAAAGTTGAGAGGAGGCGGCCAGAGATGGTCCATTGAATAATATCACAAGAAGAGGCTAAAAATAAGATGCTTAGCATGCGTGACAGACTACAAAAACATGACTGGCAGAACATCTCACATTCTCTCTTTATGAACTACTTATAAAAGGCTAAAATGTTTTTGGTCGGAAGATCGAGATGCAGAGAGGACACACAGGGGGGTGAATATATCCGCTCCATACCTCTCAGACAATGAAAATATACTGTTAGTCCAAGCTCACACCACAAAACATCCACAGGGAAGATTCCGCTTAAAGCTCACCCAGATGTAGTCTTCTCTTACCAAGGTTGTCTCGCAGAGCGCTGGCCTCTCTGTAAGGGTCGAAGTTGTAATTACGGACCAGCTTCAGCCTCATGCGGGAATAGTTCTCAGCACTGGACACCCTCCAGTGCATCTCATCCTGCTGCCTGATGGAAGTAGTCACAAAACACACTTGTGATGTCCAGATAACAAATCTGACTTCATCCTATTATTGTTTATTAGCTAGTTATTCTATGAAGTATAAACTAATAAGCCCCTATTGAATTTTAGGCTGATATGAATCCTAGAAATGCTGAATGTCAGTACCTTTCGGCCCAGGGTCCCCTCTCACACACTAGACCCCGCCGTGCTGTCTTCCACTGCCTGAGGATGGCGCTGGTGAGGCTATGCTGCTGCTTCAACATACTGTTGTAGCGCAGGTTCTCCTGACGGCCTCTCCGTGAAAAGGGCTCAACGAACTGCTCCTGAAGTGAACAGGAAGAGGCGGCATGTAAGTTTACAGGAGGCCACTTTTAATAAGGGTCTTTTATTTGGATCGAAATGGAGCAATAAACTAACCTGGAAGCAGATCTTGCTCTCCCCCCTCTCCCTCTCTCTCTTGTGCAGGCTGACCATGAAGGCCTCATAGCACTCTTTCCAGTAGAGCGCCATGGTCTCATGACCCTGGCTGAACGTCTCGATTTCATATTGCTTCATGTACGGGATAATCTGAAACAAATAAAAGTAATTTTAATTACATTGTCATCTAATCGTATCTAATACGATAGTAAATAAAGAAGAACATGCAGTGTCGTACATATTTGTCGAGGTAGACGCGCCATTCAGGCGAATTGCAGTATAGCTGGAAGTCCTCGAAGAAGGACGGGCTTCCGTTGGTGTCGGGGAGCTGGGGAAGGTGCAGCTCCATGTAGAGGAGGCGGTGAACTTTTGAGAGCAGCGTTCTTAGCAGAGGAACCAGGAAGGAGTATGTTTCTTCTGTCTGCTCCTGGATGGAGCGCCGCAGGATGCCCTCAACTTTTCCTAGTAGGTAGCAAGCCTCGTCCTGGCTGGACACCTCCTTCGTCTGCAGGATGCCATTGAGCTTGGCGGTGGCCATGGCACACACCTGGGATGGCAGACAGAGGACAGAGGGAAGTGATCGTGAGTGTGTGTATTAGGGCCGCAGTCAACCAAAGAAAAGGTTGAACGAGCACCCAGAAAAAACTCACAAAGTCACAGAGAGAACACTAAAAAAATACTGGGTAATGCTGGGTACTTCACCTCTGGGTCCTCTTGTGCCATGAAGCCCAGCAAAAGTCTCAGTCCAACTTGGGAGAGCTGGAACCACTGGGTGCCGGAAGAGTACCACACCATGAGGCTGTCCATCAGCGTCACAGTCTCATCCAGCACCTTCTCTGTCCAGAGTGCAGGGTTGACCAGACCCTCCGCTTGCAGGAAATCTTGTACCATGTGAAGCAAACGGACCGCGTTCTCTGTGTGTTGTGGCAGCGTGGCAGCTGATGCCTCGCGGTTATCGCTCACCGCCCACTCTAACATACGTTCCATAAGACTAGAGGAGAAAAGAAAGTGCACAAAGGTCAGAGGAAGAGGCTGATAGATGCTCCTTCCAAGTAGCTCATAAAACATCCTTGTCAGAATTAAACAGAGGGCTCACCTGAGTTTGATTTGGTCGACAGGAAGCAGCAGCTCGTTGGCGGTGCCCAGTTTGCTGAGAGCTGAGAAGACCTGGCCACGCTCCAGCCAGGCCGTATCATCAGAACCTTCCACACCACGCCACATCACACACAGCACTATCTCCAACAGCATGCTGCACAGCTCCTCCTCAGCCCGCTAGGGGGCGATATCGGACCAAAACAGACAGAAAAATAGATGGTTATCATAAAAATATAACAGATAAGAGAAATGTTATTGCTCCCCCTGGCAAAGACAGTTTAACAGCAGCACTGGATGGAGGGTACAGAAAAAGAAGCAATAGAACATCTTTAGAAGACGTTGATCGCAAGTTATCTACTGTGCCTTTCATCAAGATGAAAATAATCTGATCAAGACCAAAACCATGTGGTCCTCCCATCTCACCTCGGTGTTGTTGAAGGACTCCCCCAGCGAGATGTTGTCACTGAAGAGGAAGCTGTCTTCATTCAGAGAGGAAGCTGTATCTCGATCCGCAGAGTTTGCTGGGAAAGGCTTCGAAGTCTCGAGTGGGGATGGTGTGCTCGGCATGCTGCCGGGTGTTTGGCTGCCGCTCTCCCTGCCCTCGTAGGCTTGCAGGTGGGATAGATCCAGCGTCAAGCCGCCTGATTTTCCCACCACCCAGGGTTTGACCTGCAGCTGTGGCTCAGTGGAGGCAGAGGAAGATGGCGTGTCCAGCAGCGAGATGACATCGCCGTTATCCAGGCTGTCCACAGAGCGAGTATCGCTTATGCTGAGCCGGTCGTCCTCCGGCCGGTCCAAGCGACCGCCGCTGCCAGCCCTCGCCCTCCTGTCCAGAGGCAGCTCCAGGCGGTTATTGTTACTACCACTTGACCGGCTTAAGTCTAGGCTGCAGGTGCTGACGGTGTCGGCATTCCGCAGTGGAAAAGACCCTTCACCCCGTAGGTAGAGTCGCATAAGGGTGTCCTGCCAACACTGCTGCCTTGAGATCTGAACAGCAGCCTCCTGTTGGGACTGGAGCAGCTGATACACCTTAAGACAGAGAAGAAAGTTTAACTTGCTATTAAATACAAATAGTTTATATTGCAAGCATTAGCCAGGTCCCTCACCCTCTTGCAGACGATAAGGCGTACGCTGGGCCCGGCCCGGTGAGTGAGCTGAACCAGTGCCATCAGGTCCTTGTAGTTCACCACATGATCTTTAGATGTTAAATAAATTAAACACACATACCGTTACATTAACATTGTGCATGAAATGCAGTTAAGGTATTGTTAGCTGAATTGGTAAGCCGACCTGTGTGGAGGACCTGGTTGAGGAGACAGCGAACGAGGGTTGGAGTGATGTGGAGCTCAGAGAAGAGGAGCGACAGGCCGCCGTAACCTGCCTCCCTCAGACGCAATCGCTGCTTGTTTTTTTCATAGACGCGGTCGCAGCGCAACATGCGCTCAAACAGCTGCGCAGAGGAGAGGAGAGCTCAGTTAGTTCAACTGCAAAACGAAGGTGAAACTTGAGAAAATAATAGAGTTCATGTCTAACAGATTATAAAGAAAAATAACTCTACAAATGTCACAGGAAGCATTTGTTAATATTTGCTTCCCAGTTGTCGCTTGGTCTTAACTCACCTTGAATACGAGCTCTCTGAGTCGGTCCGAGTGTTTGTTATTGAGCAAAAGAGCGTAGCAGGAGTCTGCCGCCCCAGGCTCATAGAGGAGCAGGAAGATTTGGTCCCGAGCTGGACTGCACTGAAGGAGGCTGAGTAACAACTCCAACAGCCCGCAAAGCTTCAACAAACACAAACACAATTACATTGAGTTTAATAACCAACGGGGACATTATACTACTGCTATACTAAATAAATCAAAATAAAGTCATGTTAACATGCAGGAACTGGAAGATGTGAATCACAACATTAATGAGTAAGCGTAGCATTTAAAGACCGTGTTGATGAATGGATAAATAGTATCAGAGAGCTGGCAGATGCCGAGCAGTGGAGGAGGATCATGAGATTATATTGACCATATGGTTCATAGAAGGTGACGAAGACGTTCGGTGCTACAGAGCTGGGGGGATGTGTAAAGCGGCAAAGTGAATAGCAACACAGGACTGAAAAGGGGAGAGATGTGGGCAGTAGGTGTGACAAGAGGAGGACATGGATGACAGCTACCATATCCTGTGAAAACTGTATCCTGTTGGTGTTTTGCTTAACTGACAGACAGATAATTATTTCACTGGTCTGTCCCGGCCAACATCCCCTGATGACTCCAAGCTTTCCGCTAACGAAGCGTAAAATGCCTGAATAGAGAGAGAGAGAGGCTGCCAGGCGGGAAACCAGCTGGTAACTTCCTATAGGGGAATCACAGAAGTAATTCTCATGCTGAAACAGAAAATCCTGCGATGAGAGTTTCTCTTATTTCACAACGAACTCAAACGGCAGGAAGTGTTGCCATTCACCAGTGCAATAACAAATGGGTCATCTCGTAAGAATACACTAATAATATCTCGACCTGCTCCAAATTTCTAGCATGTTGGCATGAAACGCCTCAAAAAGTTTCTCAAGCTGTATCTCGCTGAAAGCTAAAAATGAATTAAACTGATGATCATGGTGGATGTTGGCCTTCCTTGAACTGTCTCTTCGTTCCTTGTTTGTATACTATATGATCTAGTACAACAGGAAGTTCTTACCTTCCTTACTGGTTTATTTAAAGGACTTATAAGTGAATTTTGGCTTTGAGCAGGCTCCCTCACCTGATCCTCGTCCCCGATGGCGGCCATATATCCCAAGATGCTGTGCATCTCCTCCTGTGACATGCCCTTGCTGATGTAGTACTTGACGAGGCCGCAGAGAGATGCCCGGATGGTACGAGTGTCATCTTCACTCAGGTCGCTCTCTTTATTACTGTTCTTTCTAAAGTACAAAAACGCAGCATGATGTTCTGTGAAAAAAAACACTGTAATATAAGAGTAAAGACTAAATGTCTCACCCGTAATAGAGGCGTATGGTGTCGAAAAGGAACTGAACTCCGTATTTCTTCCGGAACTGCTTCCTGTTGTCTTTGATCACGGTGGACATGTATTGGATATGACCTGCATCAGAAATAAACAAACTCAGAACTCAACACAAACAGGGAAATGTGCTATTTTGCTCCATTGTGATTGACTTCTGTGTTTAGTTCAACTTCACCCTAGTTGTTGGTGCCGTTACCCAACTTCCCTTAAATTTACTTTCTTCTGCTCTCACCTTTCTAGAGGAACATGTAAACATCAATCCATAAATTACACCTCACCTATGCGTAAAGGGAAGTCTCCTTTGTTCCAGATGTTGAAGTTGAACAGCAGATGTGTGTGAAGCTGCTGCAGCAGAGCCTGGTTCTTCTCGTAAGTCACCTGCTCTATCAGCAGCTGCATAGCAACGAGCACGCTAACATCCACGTAACCTGCTGGCAGCTGAACACACACACACACACACACACACACACAATATATTCCATTTACTATTTACTGTTTTTGTATATATATATATATATATACAAATGAGCAGGGATATTTAAACTGGTCTTTAATGAAACAAAGAGCATGATGAGGAATGTTAGCATCACACAACACACCCAGAAAGTCCACAAACCGGATAATGAACATGTCGGAATGGGGAAACGCATTAGTGGTTTATCTGAAGCTTCACCATTTACAGGATGTGGCTGACATGACGAGACCAACAATTGCTGCATCTAAGACGCTTTCTTTAATCTGGGTCTCTGTGGAGGCTTTTCATTTCCCCTGGTCTAAATGCTGATTCAGAGATATTCACAACACACACAAACCCCCTTGTTTCCCTCGAGAGCCGAGGAAATAAGTGAGAGCGATAGAAGAAGCAGACAGAATAAATAGACACACAGAGGCAAATCTACAGACAAAATCTATCTGAGGGGAATTGATTTTACTGGGTAAGGGCCATTTATGAATTGCACACAATTTTGTAAAGAGTCTAAATTTGAGGTCAATCAGCGATTCTTCTTTGCACTATTAAATCAAAATTAAATCTAATGCAGCTTGAACAGGGTTAAAAACAAGAGGTTTAAGTCCTTTTTGCAAAGTCTATTATGTTGCTAGATTCTGTAATTGGCAGTGCATTTTGTGAAGCCTTCCTAAAAATAGGCAACTTGCATGGTTGGTCTTCATGTGTGGAGACGCATGGAATTTAGTTTCTGTAGTAACTTTCCTTTGTCTCGTTCTATTCCCATAATTCCCAGCTCACTCGACACCTGGTAATATCAGTAAAAAAACTTAAACAGAGACCTTCTGTAGGAGGGCTCCTAAGGTAGCGACTCCATGCGAGTGGAGCAGATTCTCCTGGTTGATCAGGTGTCTCTGCAGGAAATGTTTCAGCACCAACAGGAAGGTGGCGACCAGGTTCTTCTCCAGGCGCGCTTCTGATACAGAATGTGAAAAACATATTTGTTTTTCATGTGGCAATTCAAACTTTAAAAAGGAGAAAAGGTGTCATTGAAGGTCGGGGCGAATATACAGACCTGAAGCCCTGTTAGATGGCAGAATGACCCAATCCCCATCGGCAGGCGTGGTCACATCAGGGCTGATGAAATCTGAGCTAGTTGCAGGATCGCCAGCCTGTTGATCAGCAGTCACCAGCGCCAACTGCTCCAGTATAGGGATGAGCACTGGCAGGCCGCCCACACAGTTGATCATATCCTGCCAAAGAAATAGTAGCAACACTGAAGTAGAATATATACATTCACGTAATACAAGTTGGCTGGCGGATGTTCTTAATGTTACTGCAAGTCAAGGCTGGAAATGTTGTGGTTAAAATATTCCTGAGCACAGAATGGTCATGTGACAGCATGCTCCTCCCACCTTGACATCCCAGTTAACAACTTTGTTCCCAGTCAGACGTCCATGCAGCGTGTTGGGGGACAGATCGAGGCAGATGGGGTTCCTACAAGCCTGTTGGCAAAAGCATCATGTTTAGTTAACAGTAAGTAGATTTCATAATTTCAGCTGTCATTCATTGAAGTGAGAGAGACTACAAATTGAAGCACAAGCAAAACAGATTTCAGCGCTGTCATTCATGACACGAGCCCTTGGATGAATCACTGCACTCCACACTTCATGACTCTCAGTTGTTGAAGAGGAATTCACCTTTGGTGAGTAGTGTAGCAGCAGTTTGGTTGACAGGTCACCAAGTTCTGATTCCTGGGATTTAAATGGAGAGATGCTGTTCGGGCCTGCATAGAACAAAGAAAGTGGGTCAGAATTCAAGACAGAGAAATAGAAAACAAAGAGCATTATTAAGCCCCCCTTTGCATAATTTATAATCAATTTGAATTAAAAAATGTTGTGTAGTGTGTTTTTGCTGCTTGTTGTTGAGTACAGTTAGAACAAACACTATACCACCTTCCTCCCACAATAGTTTTTGTGTCAATTTTAAAACTCTCCTCCTCTTCTTCCTCCTGTCTCATCATCCCACTTGCTTACCAGCACTGCAGATGGCTTTTATGTGGTTGGGCTGCAGGGGTTCATGGAACACCATGATGCTGCCCAGCTGGCCCTGCAGGGATGTAGGGCTTCCCCACTCGCTGTCCTGGGTCCCTGCTGAGATGAGTTTAGTCACAGACTCTGGTTTTCCACCCAGCAGTCCTCCCCAGGTCTGTGGGGACAGGATGCCGCCCAGCGAGGAGCGGGTGGTTGGTGTGGTGGCTGACGAGAAGGGAGGGTCTGGGATCTGGGAGGGTGGAGGGGTGGTTGTCCGGTGGCCTGCTGAGCCGATGCAACACGATGTGAACGGCTGTGGGTGAGGAGAAGACACGTGAGTGGGAGTGGACAGCCAAAAACCTGCATGATGTGCAATGACCCTCTCTATTTAGAGCACTATATTACTTATAATATCTTTCTATATTATGATTTGGAGCTCGGCAGCTGTTTCAGACCCTGTCATTGCATGGTAGTATGTGTTGTGTGGACATTGGTGTCGGGGTTAAATCACAGTAAACACTCAGGTGGTCATGTCATCGTCCACCGATCCAAACCTACTGGACATCGTATATCTGTGTGCTACAGAAGACACACAATCTGGTTGGTTGACCATGATGCCATGAAGATACGGATTGTTAATAACCAAGTGGTCTCACCTCTGTCATGGTGGGATACTTGAGGGGGGCAGACAGTTTCTGCTGTCCATCCACATAAATGTAGACAAGACTTTGTCCAAATGGTCTCTTTCCTGGTATGTGCACCACACCGATGCTGTGCTGTTGACAGAAGTTAGGTCAGAGTTGTAGGTGAGTGTGGATGTTAACGATTCCTTATTTCAGTGGGACCAGCTGACCAGTGAATAAATGTCAATTAAACATTTCAATAGACTTGACTCACCCAGAGAGAGTCACAGAAGCAGTAGTCAGGCAGCATGACTGTGACATACTCCTTCTTCGTGCATACGGCCACCACCAGCACACCCGCTGAGCTGATGAAGGCCTCGAACCCCGTCCCTCCCGATGTAAAAAAGCTGCACAGGATGGAACACAGGAGGAGAGTTTTGGCCAAATGTTGACACATACACTCTTATTTCTCAATAGTCTCTGCAGTACTTAGAGGTTTATGATTGCAGTGACATGGACGCCGTCATGCTCCGCTCCTGAATTCCTTCATGCCTCAGTTCTTCTCTACGAATCTCTTTAAAATTCACCTGTAGAGCTGCTTCCTCTTGTCCTTGCTGGGTGGACCCAACTGGTCCTGGTCCAGGGACAACC
>CAAKHC010019585.1:16968-57194 GCA_901007825.1 Macroramphosus scolopax | reverse complement strand
CGCTTTCAAATAAATATTCAGCTGTCATGAGCAGGAATTTTATGACTTTATGATTTAAGACAGCAGCTAAGTATTGGAATATGTAAGTAGCAGGGTGTGTGTGTGTGTGTGTGTGTCCAAGTGTCTGTGTCTGTGTCTGTGTCTAAAAGAATGTCCTCATTTAGGCAGCAGCTTGGGAGCACAGATGCCCATTGAGGGTTTGGACTGTGGCAGGCAGGGACACACCCTGCTTACATGGCTCTGTTTATCCTCGGCCTTCATCACGGGCCTGGAACACACACATACACTCACACGCACACATACATTATGAGACTAGACGTAAGCGTAGGAATCCTAACTTGACAGGTCACCTAGTCCAACAGTAGCAATCACTGTTTCCCATTTTGTATAAAAAACAAGTCCCATGAGAAGGTTATACGGATCTCCTATGTAGATGCTTTATTATATTAGACCCTTTGCTGAGCTACTTAACAACATTCCTAAAGATCTGTTTAAGCTGACCTCTGTACAGCCACTGAGGTCACCAACAACACCGATCACAAAGACCCAGGATGGTGGGAGTGTCCGGCTGCCTTAAGTAAAAGTGCTGATAGAGGATCAATGCCTAGATCCATTGACAGCTCTCAATCATTCTGTCGAGATGAACATGAGACGTGCATTGATCTGGCTCCGCTGTGTGATTCATATCCTGCCAACCCAAAGCATGTGCCAGCATCGAATGCTTCAAAGCAATTAATAAAATGTAACCAATAGGTCTGAATTCCAGGCAGAGTCCCTTTAAACTAGGGCTGCCCCTTTTGGTCAACCAAAGTCTTAGTTGACGAAGCTATGACCTCGGGGGGGATGCTCAATCAGTCATGGACAACCTCTTATAAGTCACAATATCATGGTGCATGCAGGACAAATGCTTGGACGATCTTCTGCTGTCGGCTACTGTTCTGTGCACTTGTATCATATGTGCATGTGAGGTAACAAGTAAGTAAGCAGCAGAAGTAAATTGTCCAATAATACTAATAGGTACCAGGGGAGTTTCCGTTGGTGGTAACACACATGAAGGTTTTAAAGGGGAAGCTACCATTTAACCAATTCATGGAAAAAAAATCACTGAAAACCAAAGTTGACCAAGTTTAACCGAAAATGTCGTTATGTAAGCTCTTGTTTCACTTTCAACTACTTAGGAAGGAAATTGTTACAATTTCATTATTACATTTGTAAAAGTACTTAGGCTGTTTTGCTGTTGAGCTGCACAGTCTGTGGCCTAGCAACCCTCCAGACAGGCGTGGTCGGGCCTGCTGGTCGGGTGGCTGCTTGCTTAGTTTGGGTGGCAGTGGATGACCTGGTTGGGTGGAAGTGGCGCGGAAAACCACAATGTTTAAAAGAGTCCCTCCCTGTCGGTTTTTTTAAGACAGCTGTGGTCATTCTTTTGGATGCCTAACATCACAGCCTGACATCACTTCCTACCAGTCAGCTACAAGCTCCACTGTCCATCACGTCACTTGGCAGGGGTGTATTTATAGAGGATGATGGGAGGGGTTATAACCACACGACGCATGTCACTGACATCAGTGTAAATGCAAGAGATATCGCAGAGGAAAATGAGAAGCAAGAGGCGAACAGGCAATTTAAATAATCAGCAGTGATAAAGACAGCTAGCCTGAGGGAACAAACTTAGTATACCATCACATTACCTAAAGCCTGAATGTGTGAGCTTGTGTGTTGGGTTCTGTGTAGGAGCACCCGTGTGTATTGGTTGACAGTGACTAAACTGTATCAAGCAGACAAGCAGCAAAGCCGTAAAAAGACCTGAGTAATCTAAATGAGTAAGATAAGTGAAGCAGCCCTGCACTTTTTCTCCAGGCATTTCTAGCTCGACTGTTCCCTATTTAGCCCTCCGTTTTTCTCTTCCTCCAATCCTCTCACTAAATCATAGCTCCAATAAATGCAAGGCTTTATGCAAATTACAGTCATTTTCTCCTATCCAGCGGAAAAGCATCTCACTAGTCAGAGTAGGGTTGAGAGACATTACAATTGGATGTCTCTGTAATTCCTATCTCAAAATGCCTTGTTTGTGGAGAATAACAAGAAGTGATGGTATTTTCTGCAGAATTAAGACACCAGACTCAGCTTTAAATCCACTGAAGGGTTAAATAATGCCCCTGGCTGCTGAGGCATGTTTCCTGTGGTTGACAATTAAAAAGGGCTTTTCGGCAGCTGACAAAGACTTAGGTAACTTGCATTAGTCAAAGGTCGACTAAATCCTCCACTTTCCCTGACAAGCCCTTTTCTGGATGATATACTGGTGAAAGGGAACAGGCACTGCAGCGTTCTGTTGCCACCACTGTATAACAGCTGCAACCAGCAGCATCGTCTGCTCAAGGAAAACACTCCGGCACGAACCAATCACAGCAGCTAAGAGGATCGCTGGTTAGGTAATGGTCTTAGCTGTAGTATTCGACCTCTCAGCCCTCTACAACTCTGAGAAGCAAAATGGGAGTCAGTTAGCCTGCAGATTCTCATTATAAATATTACAATTCATACATTATAAACCTACTTTAAACATCTATTAATAAGCAGCTTGCCCATGCTATTTATAAGCACCTACTATATGTAGAAACCTGCAGAGAACTCCTGCAGTTTCTTGGAATGACGATGATGCTACCATTGTTAATGCTATTCCAAATGTGCATTATAACGTGCATCTTCCACTCTTATTTGCAAGTAGGGTGTCATTGTGTCATTCTTTAAAAACCCATTCAGCAATGATTTCATCACATTAATTTACAGGAACATCCACAAACATAATGGCATACTACAGTCCTGAGAAGTAAGCCTTTAGTATGCATGGATATGCAATTGAAATCCAGTAACAATAACTTTGGGCTTAGATCATGTTGACACGGGCTTTAATTTGTTTTCATTTGAAACATGGATCCACCTTGTTTAAATTCTGAACATGCCTTCCTTGGAGCATGTGCAGTTTTGTCTGATATTTTCCTTCACTTATATTTGACATGTTTTTTATTTTAAGACAGCAGAAACAGGGGGACCATCAATAATGATATACAAAGATAGGAAATCAGTGGGGTTAGACAGCTGAGAGAGCAGGATGAGCTGGTTCTCCCAGTGCGGCCGGGGGTTGCTTGTACTGTACGAGCTTCTACTGTCAATAACACATATCCAAGTGACTCCACCTCGGAGAGAAGTGTTAACCTCTGATCCTAAAAGCAGTGATGTCTCTATTGTTTTGTCAATGATCAAACAGATAGGAGGACATAAAGGAGCCACTATGAGAAAGAATATCACAAATACCTTGTAAGAAATGTGATTGAGTTATACAGTAGTGTCTACTTTACATGCATATTACTTGTACTGTATTCTATGAAGTGCAAGAAATTTGTATCTTACTGAAATCAGCTGTTCTTTAAGGGGGATATGTTGAGGTACTTGAACACATTTTAAAGCAACCACTTTAGAGATGTTTCTTGTGAACCAGCATGTCAGTCCTCGGAGGTAAATTTATCATACGATTATCAATGAAACCGTGTGTTGCAGCAGAGATGCCCCGGTCCGGAAATCATATTCTCAAGACATATTGAACCACGCTTGCTTGGCACAGACCCTGTGCAAACATCTAAGAATAATTAATATTCCTTTGTGAAGATGAAATGTAAAAATGATCATTGCCACTAAAATTGAGAAAATGATTGTCCTTGGTTTTGGACAAACATAGGCTGTGAAGAGGAGGTAGTGAATGAGATTGGTTGTGAAACTTAACCCTTCACTAGGACACTGGGGGTCTCAGAGATTGGACAAGAGATCGTCCAAGCACACCAACATTCCTTATCTGATTTAGGGCATGTGACTGCAGGTTCTCGGACCACATATCCTGGCTACCCTCACATACACATGTAGGGCCCCACTGGCCATTCCTGACATTTCAGCTGCTCAAGGACTAAGACAGGCCGCTGCACATTTATACTCAAATGCCTCTCCCTGTGTGTCTCCTTTGCCTCATGTGGTGAGAAATATTGGCCTGCTGGACCTTGGCTCATAGCAAGGATGAAATGAAATGATCCTTTCTAACAGCGTAATGCTTAGTCAATGCAAATACACACTAGCGTGAGAACAAATGAAATGCGTATACTTGCTGTAATTGTGGGCATTTTGACAAATGACTGTGAACGGTGTGTGCGTAGACAGCAGTGCCTCCAAATCTCTCTGCTGTGAACACTGCACACCATTGCTGTGTAAGAATACACGCATTGTATATTGTATTTGAGCAATATTCAAGCTTTGTGTGTCCATATGCTTTACTTCTTCGAGTGAGGATTATTCGATATACGAAATGCACAGCTGTGCTTTCATGGGCTAAATACTTCAGAGAGCTTTGTGTACTGTGTGTGTTATTTTGAGGGATTAATGCGGACAGGGAAGTGTGTGGCTGCAGCCAGACTCACGTGAGGAGCAGCTCAGGCAGGCTGTTTTGATTGGACTCCAGGAAGTGTGCATGCTTTATCGCCAAGTGAATTAAATCTACCCAACAGCTGAGTCAAGGGGTGCTATCTCTGCTATGTGTTATGTGTGCCGTTCATTTATCTTCAATGTAAAAACATAGCACACTGTCCAATTCACTGCAGCAGTGCCTTCCACACTATCAGACCATTTAAACATGAATTGATTTTTACACCTGACATCGCCACAAATCATCCCTGCTTGGGTTGATTATATGTTCAACTTAAACTCTTAAGTAATTATTAAAGTTAATTGGAATATAATTAACGTCATGGATAATTATATCTGACAGTACTTAGCCAGCACCCAGATGTAGGAGGTTCCTCTCTGAGCTCAGCTACAGAGAAACTATATACCTAATAATGTGTCCCTAAACATTAAATCATTCAGGATATGCAAACAATCTCATTAATCTGGGTTGAACTGGATCATTTTAGAGTCTGTCGATGTTTTACATGCCGTTACTGAGGTCTTAGCTTCTTGTAAAATGTGATATGACATACATCAGTGGCAATCATTGACTTTGGTTTAAAAAGGTCAGTCAGCAAGGCTTTGAAACACAAAACTTACTTAAAATATTGTCCGTCTCACTCAAGTGTCTGGCACTACTCCATTTACTACACATCAGCAAGGAACTTTTCAAGATATAAGTGTCAAGAGAATAATTTCTTTGTACCAGACTGACAGCAAATAAAATCACACAGTCGATTACTTAACCTCCTGACAAGTCCATGCCTGGTTCATATGACACAAAACAGCCCAAATGTGGGAGTTTGGGTTCCTGCAGCTGAGGAGTAACATTGGACCTTACCTTGGTGCAGTAGAGCATCCAGACCTCGTATAGTCTCTCGTTGGATGCCATGGTGCCAGTGACAGGCACCCTCCGACTGTAGTGTCCACCGAGGTCACTTCCCTGGCTGCTTCATGGTTTTCAGTCAGGACCTAAACCTCTACTGCGGGGCATCAACAACATGACTGTCCAACTCTGGCAAGGTGTCAGTCTTGTTCAAAGATGTGAAAACGGGCGATGGTAGACGTGTTGTGGTAATGGGCTTCAGAAACTCTCCAAAAATCATTCCATGGCAGATGCGAGATGTCCAGTCTCAGAGATGACTTGGTGAAGTTGGGCCCGTACTTCCGAATCTCCGGCTCTTTAAGGAGAACCAGAAGATATCCCGAGCTGTGTTGGCGCTATCAAGAATAACACAAACAATTATAAACCGTGGAGGCGGATGTTTACACACGGTAAAACAAATTGCTAAGCCTGCAGCAAAAAAAAAAAAACATACCTTCAGTAACGTTACTCCCTGTGCACTTTGAGCTGCCCAGCTGTTTCAAAGACCGACGGACTGAGGCGATGGCGGTTTTAAACGGCAAAGCACGTACCATTAATAATATATGTTTCTGTTGTGTGCTCTAAAAATAAGCTCTAAGCAGCTCAGTTTCCCCCTTGACAGCGGTACAACGTCTACAGTTATAGTCGGGAAACATTACCGTGGTACCAGTCGACCTTACCTGACCAAGCTAGCTAAATGCTAGCTGTCAAAAAAGCCTATTTTTATTTTGTAAGCCTCCCTTTCTCCTCCTCCTTCTTCTCATGTGACAGAAACGCCTCGTTCAAACAAGCCTGTTCCGCTACACCAGACTCATATGTTAATATTAAGCATATAAGTAGCTGTTAAATTGCGTATAAACTCTGGAGAAATGAGGGAACAGTCACCTGAACACCGAGAAGCCCAACTGTCACACAAAACGCCTTTTCCAGAGTTGTTGTAAATGCGTCAACACCGTGCGTGCAACCGACTGTATCTTCCTGTTGAGGTATGTTTGGGCTTGTTTCGAAATAAGAGATTTAATATTTTTCAGTGTTAGATATTTGCAATAAATTTTAGTACAAAACTTCTATATTTTTTGTGGATATTGGTATGTGTTATCATTTGTAGTAGATTGGTCCGGTAAACAGGAACTATAAAATGAAAAGGCACATTTCGTGACTTGTTTAAGTGATATAATGAAAAATTCGTGACACAAACAAACACTTTTAAAACGTTTTTTTTTTTTTTTTAACAAAACATAATCTTCTTATGATCTGGCAAGAATAAAACATAATACACTGATCAGCAGTTAGCTGTTGCTTCCTCGTATCATGGTTTTGTGGATTTTATTTTGAAGCAAACCGGATCTATAATAATGTTACACAGTCAAACGTACGACAAGAAATACCAACCCAGCATATGTTTTCAGGCTAAATATGCAGTTTCCGTACAGTATATATGTTGCTTTTCAAGCACTTTTATGAGGGGGAAATATAATTGTTAACCTGGCGGTCGGAAGGAGGAAGATGCAGCTCTGGGGATCTGTCATAGTGTGCGAATATTTGCGACAGGTTCTGTACTTTACGATGCACGTGGATTTACGTGGTTCCAGGTTGCTAAGGGCTCCTCCAGTGGTTGGTCTGATGCTGTACTGCCGCTCATTGGACCAGTAGAGAACTACTACCCTAAGTTTCATATCAGCTGTTAAGCATCGCCTGGTTGTTTTTATGTCATGGATGAACAAATGATCTAGAGACAGACAATTTGAGAGATGGTGCTGAGTTAAAATGAGCAGTTTGAGGGTATAGGAAATGTATGTATGTATGTATGTATGTATGTATATACATACATACATACATGCATACATACATACATACATACATACATACATACATACATACATACATGTATATATACACATATATATATATATATATATACACATTTAATTTAGTTTTCAATCATTACTTCATATGAATAACTCAAATTCAATTTGTAGCGGCCGCTTAACATCTCAATCTCAACATCACCTAGATACAAGGAGCACATATGGGCCATAATTAGCCTGATATTATTATTCAGTAATACATGTTATTGGGCAACACACAGGACTCAGCCTTCATCTGTGTCAATGAAATGTATTTAACTTTGTGTGTTGAAGTTCCGTACTCTTTCCTTTATTATACTGTTGCTGTGAAGACTAAAGTTTTTTATTCAACAATATAAAAACAGTAACATTAATTGTATATAGCTTTCCATACATTATTTATTACATATTTACAACTAACACACAGGTCACTGCTTATGAAGAAACTTAATACTTCCCCTTTCAAAAATGAGGAATTCACTAGTGTCTTTTCTACCATATTTTTAAAGATGCCAGGTCTTTAACTCATTCCTGACTCATGCTTGTTATGAACTACTGTTGTTTTGCTGGTTTCAAAAGCTAAAACACGGGTTTGAGCTTCAATCAGAACCAAAAGCCCAATACATTCCTCATGTTTTAAAAGTACAATCAGTCAGCCCAGTTCTTTCATTCTATGCAATCACATTCAGTCACTTCAAGTTCCTCCTTCAAATGTTACTTGAAAAGTCATTGCAAGGGAAACAGTAAAAGGCAGCGAAAAAACATCCAATGCAAAAAAACAAACAAGTAAAAGCTTATATAAAATTAAATTAATCTCGTATAAATATTTGCTGAAATACAAAATGGTAAGGTAGGCTGTTAAGAAGCTACAGCCTGCAGGGTATCCAGGGATACTCTAAAAGCAGCGCAGCGCCTCATTCAAATATCTCTTAGGTTGTCTGAGATGTGGTTCTCTCAGTCAGTGCTTAAAATGAGTCATTTATGCACTGAGTGAATCATAGGGGAGTTTGATATTTGTGTGATTTATTAGGTTAACAAACCTATCGGTGTGCATCCTAAGGGGAGGGGTGTAACAGGTGCTGCCTTTCATATGGCATATTGGTTTACATATATGGGCATGATCCCTTTAAAGTGCTGTGCCTGTATAACTGTTTGTCTACAGGGTTCTAAGGCTCAACCGACTTCCTTGGACACGCCCAATTACGCTGATCAGAGTGGCACTTGACCCAGTCCACCAATCATAAGCAAGCATCAGAGGGGACCATGTGAGAGCTTGGTTAACCCAGCTTGACGGCCCAGGCAGCTGTGATTTACTGTTTACAGCCCGCTACTTACTGCTTCATAAATCCACGGAAAGTATAGTGTTATATCTGCTTTTTAGCGGATTAAAGATTGGAAGCACTGCAGCAGGTCCTAGTTCCAAATGGTCGTGGGTATTTGGAACAAAAGAGTCAGATATGTAACAGCTATTGGGCTGATATCAGGTATAGCCCCAGACAGGTCCGGACTTGTTTGGCCATCTATGTCATCGGTTTGTTCTCTGCCAAGTGATAAAAGAAACAAGAGTCAAACATTGCTGCTGAAACAGTTACATACTCAAATGAAGGTTGACTAAGCATCACATGTAACTTGCTTGCAGAGTGACAGATATTGCTTTCAGTGAATACAAGATGTTTTCTAGTATCTACCATCAGCTGTTCCATTCTCTTTAAGCGCAGTGTCGCCTGGAGATTCAGGGTCATCTGGAAATGCAAGGAGGATAGTGGCTGTCAGCTTTTCCATCATATTAAAAAGGTTTTCAACAACAGAAAGTAGCTGGGCTGAAACTTACGTTGTCCCACGTTTGTGTCCTGCTTCCTCCAAAAGTCTGTGTTGATGGAAAAAAATGTTAGTGATGTTGACAAAATATACAGCCCCTTTATATCTGAGGTTAACAAATGAACTAAGGTAAATACTGACCTGCCTCCCAAGGCTTGGATTCTGGGGGGAGAGAAGAACTGGTGATACGTTTATCAACAGCAACTTTCACCTTGATTTTGTTCTTTAAACTTGTATTCCTCTCAGATATGTTTCTTTTCAAAGCTTTACAAGATTTCTCACCTTTTTCGTAGAACCACACCCCTGCAAGGAAATGAACAGGGTGATTAAAATGTCAGACCCCTCATCCTTATCAGTCTAACAGCTAATATCAATGAAATGTAAATTAGACCAATAAATACAAGATGTTAATGTCTCACCGGTTTTATATCTGTGACCGCCCACCATCAGCAGCACAACAATCACAAGACAGCAGAAGACTACGACTCCAGGGATCCAATTCACAACCCCGGCACCTCCTGTAGAATTACAACCCTCTTCTATTAGTGTTCATGTATTTAAATGAAGAATGTAAAAGAAAAGAGTCGCTGTGATAACTCACTGGTGGTGAAAGGGTTGAGGATAGATCGGCTGCTCTCTTGGCTGACTGGATTCTTCATCTCGCAGCTGAACTCAACTATGCTTGAATCCTCCTCCTACGAGTTGAGTTAAAAAAGCAAAAATAGAAGATCGGTACCAAACAAGTTAATGTGTGATTACTCACACTGTAAACAGATGCAGGCTTCATAAGATTATAAGATTATAAGCTTCATAAGATTAGAAGGCTGGGTTGTTTCTTTTGTGAGAATCAGAACTTTCTATTTTCATTCCAATCATCACCTATAGTCATGAGCTTTGAGTAGGTTTTAAAAGGAAAGAGGTACAAAACTAGTTTCCTCCACAGAGGGAAAGTTCTGGCCGGCCGCTGCTCCCTCCCTCGTACTGTGTCTCACTATCGTCGGGTGAAGTGCAGAGTGGTATTACAAGAGAAGACAGACCAGCCCTGGGTTGTACAGACGCTACAAATGATCCCGTTAAAAGTACCACCTGGTCAATTTCAGACGGTGACCTGACAATCTGCCCCAAACACTCCAATTTCATGTTAACATGACACACAAATGCATAGAAAATATAAGAGAGTGAATTCTTCACATCTGTTGCAACTCGCAGGAAGAAAATAATGCAGAAATAGGAACAATGTGGATCTGGTTCTCAGTCTGATAAAACATGACAATTCCTTGGTATAACCTGTAGAAGTGCAGCATTTGTGTCACAAGGTGATTGACCAGGAATCAGTGCTTGCATCATTTGCCAATGTAGTACTTTGCCAGATGATGAAGAATTAAAAAAGTTGACAATCCTTTGTTTTCTATTGACTGAACTCTTTTAGTTGGCAGGTGCTTGATGCAGTGAAGCCACGCACAATCAGAAAAACATAAACTGGATGACAACCATACAAACAGTACCTTTGTAACATTGAGCTCCTTAGATGAGTCGGTCCTCAATGACTCGTCAGACTTCCAGGTGTAAGTGACCGGTTCTGCAGCTGTGGTGTTTCCATCACAGGTCAAAGTGCATTCAGTCTTCTCTTCATTACAGGATGTAGAGATGGTGGGCTCAGGGACAGAAGCTGTTGATGAAACAAAATTTAATTACAGGCCATTTTCTCACTCATATCCTGGATGTTACTCTCTTGATTAAACGCGTGTCATTTGGTTACTTACAGATTAGTTTGAGAAGAGTTTGACTGGGAGGATCATTGTTGATCTGTGATGTGTACAAGCCGCTGTAGTTTTGAGTCAGTCCTTTGATTGTCATCTCCCCATTTGAAAGGTTCAGGGTACAACATCCTTTAAACAATCACCAAATAAAAAGTGTCAGCTTATCTACACAGGTGATAATTTGTAAATTGAAGCGCTTGGCGATGTAGCATTCATTTTCAATGTATTCTTATTTCATCCCATAAATAGCAACAACTTGTTACCTTTGAACTGACGATAAGGGTAAGTATCCACTCCATCCCACTCCATGGCCATGTCAGCACCGTGTTTCCATTCGACACTCTTGATGGTGCCAGTCTTGGGCACCGCCCCTGGTTGGAGGGTGACGTCATCACCAACCTTCTTGTAAACCGTAAACTCTGCAAAGACAAATCTTAAGTTGGACGACTCTTGTTTAAAAGTCAGTACAAATGGGCTTTTCACTTTTGCTCCGTCAATTATATTTTTCCCTAAATCCAACTCCTCCCTCCGAAAGGCCCTTTTCAAATCCAATACTTTTACTTGTGAAGCACAGCTGGAATTGACAACATCAATACATTTAACCGACTGGTGTTCTCGATGTCAATAAGAAAACTGATGTATTTCTAGTAATGTACGCCAGAGAAGGACTTGTATCATGTCCAGGATCTTTCACAACCTCCGGCTAACCACTAGATCGGTTAGCTACACTACATTCCGGCTAACGATGTAGTGTAGCTATCCAACACTACATTGGTTAGCTACACTACATTCCGGCTAACGATGTAGTGTATCTATCCAACACTACATTGGTTAGCTACACTACATTCCGGCTAACGATGTAGTGTAGCTAACCAACACTACATTGGTTAGCTACACTACATTCCGACTAACGATGTAGTGTAGCTATCCAACACTACATTGGTTAGCTACACTCCATTGGTAAGCTACACACTACATTGATACACTAAATGATGCTAGCAGACTTACCGGATCCAGTGGCCCGGAGAGAAACTACCAACGTTAAAGTCACCAGGACCATGAACATGTGCTGCTTCATCTTTGTAAAAAAAAAATTCTGCTGTTCGACTTCAGAAACTCTACAAAAATCATTCCACGGCAGATGCGAGATGCCCAGTCTCAGAGAGACTTGATTTAGTTAGACCCGTTTTTTCCACACCTCAGGCTCTTTAAGGAGATCCAGAAGATTACCCCAGGCTGTGTTGGCGCTATCAAGAAAAACACAGACAATTATAAACCGTGGAGGCAGATGTTTACGGCCTGTTTCTGCTATTAATCGGCAAAACGCAGACTAATGCTACATACACGTCCTGCCGGCAAAAGGTAGGAAGTAAAACAGGAAGCTGTCATAGAGGGAGGAGGAGGAGGAGCTTGTTCTCGAACAGGAAACACTGTTCTCTAAAATGCAACATTATTTACTTAACAAATAAATCCAGTACACCCACACTCAAGTTAAAACAGGTTCCTTTCAACCTTTTTTTGTAGGATAAACTTTTATTCATACTTTTACTTATTGAAATCATTCAACCCATCAATTATTACACAACCGCCATACAATGTCCTTTTAAATTCAGCATTAACTTCCAGCAAAGCTAGTCATATCTCAGATATACTAAATATAAATTTGACATGTTATTCATACTTTTATGTGTTAAAACAATTCATCATTATATAATTTACATTATTGGAGAAAATTTATTTTTTTAAACTGACAAAGAAAATTAACTTCCGTCTTCAGAGGTTTCTTTTTGCTGTTATTTGATAAAATTGGTGGATAGCAGCTCACTGCATCCTTAATCCTGCGTTTCCTTCACATTGGTTGGGGTCAGAGGCTCAAGCTGCAGCCACAGGCCGCCCTCGGCACGCAACACGAGTTGGGGAAGACGGCGAACATCACCAGAGCTACTCCCGAGTTTGGGGTTCACCCCTGGTTCCAGGCGGAACCTGAGTAGTGTCAGTGCCACAACAACTCGGAGCTCTGCCAAGGCAAATTTCTGACCAATGCAGTTTCTGTGAACACACACACACACACACACATGTAGCTGTCTTAACCAACACATTTCTAATTCAACTGGATCTTATGCAGCTAAAATTCAACAATGAGCAAACAACCTGGGGCCAGAGGAAAAGGGGATGAAGGCATGAGAAGCGTGGCCTTCTTTTCTGGTCGGGTCAAAACGCAGAGGATTAAACTCCTGGTTAAGGGTAAAACACAAATATCAAACATGATAGATTAATACTAAAGTGGAAAGACATTTAAAGTGTGTTGTTGTTTTTTTTTGTACATCTTACGTGTGGATATGTCCAGACTGTGGGGTTGTGATGAGTTCCATATATACTGACCAAACAGATGGCACCTAAGGAAGGTTTAAAGGAAAGGATATCTTGTGATATTTCTGTTGCCTGAGGGTTTCCCAAATTAACAAAGTAGTCTGATCAGACACTTTTATTCCATGTTCAGGATCCTGTTTCTTCATAAAAGGGAATCTACGGACAGAACCTATTTACAAATAAATGAATGATGTCTCAAATGCAGCCTGGTCTGATAAAAACACACACCTATGCTTTTATAATCTCTAATATCTATCTCATTTAAAATACTAAAGCCTTATTTGAAGGCTTTTTCTTTCTTTCTCACCCTTTGGCACTGTCCGATTCCCTGGTAGTGGCATGTCCTGGGTGTATGTCCTTGTTACAGCTTGTACTGGCGAGTGCAGTCTCAGAGACTCTCTGATGCACATGGTGGTGAAAGGAAGGTTGGACAGATCCTCCCTTTAGACAAAGATTGGTATGAATGCACATATAATGCAAATTCAAATCATTTCTGCCTTATTTAAACCACATATCATCTGCACTTCATAGAACAACTTTGACCACTTCTTAAAGGGCAGTTTTTGAAAGCAGTAATGAAGGTCCAGTTTGTGAGTGTGTGTGTTTACTAACCACTGTATTTCATGTTCATCTCGTCCCTGCAACAGATTCAACACTTCCTCTCTGCACTTCTCCTGATAGTGTGTGTGGCGCGCTAAATTATAAAGCGTCCAGCAAATCGCACTGGCCGTCGTGTCATGACCTGTAGAAAAAAAGTAGGGTATCTTATCTAACGGCCATCTTATTGATTGCCAAATTTTTTATTACTGACTATTTTTTGAGTGAAGAAGATTTTATACTGAAATAAACTGTAGCTCTACAATGAGATGATGTAGGACATCTCACCTGCAAACATGAAGGTGTTGGCCTCAGCTTGTATCTCCTCATCTGTTAGGCCTTGTCCATTTTCATCCTGTAACACACATTACAACGTTTTCAAACTGTCCCTCCGTCTCACTCAGTGTCTCTCCATCACTCTTCTGTTATTTTGACTTCTCTCTGACTTTTGACAGCAGTATGATGTCCACAAAATCTTTTTTCCTCTGAGATTTTGTGGTGAAATGAGACGGGGATTCCACTTGCTGGCTGAGGAGAGCGCGACGCTTCTGGACCACTCCCCTGGTGAAACTGCAAACATCAAGTGTTACACAGACACAGAATATAACAGAAAACCAAAGACAGCATCATTGACTTAATACGATACTATAGTGTACCGCTGCACAAAGTAATGGTTTGAATGCATGAATGAACATTTACAGTACCTGTGTACAATGTTTAAGGCCTTTTTGAACTGTTTTCCCTGCTGGGTCTTCCAGTAAATCCAGTCCGAGTGGTGTAAAATGTTTTGGCGCCGGGCTATTATCAGGTCACTCAACTCCGTAATGGCTGACACATACTCACTGCTAGACCTGGAGAGAGGTTTAATCAAAAAAACATGAGTACAAAAGAAATAAAATGTATCAATGGAAAAAAGTGTGTGTTCTCACCCCTGACAATTGCTGTTGTAGCTAAAGGCACATTTCAGTAAACTGTCCAGGGTCATCAGACTGACGTGGTCAAACATCTCCATGTGGGTGGAGCCTTCTTCAATCAGTCGGCGCCACTTCTCCTGAGAGGCACATCCACACAGAAAAACAAACGTATTTCAGAGACTTACAGGTTTAATTTAGGTGAAAATCTGACCCTAGACGTTTTGTCGTTTGCGGTTTGAAGCTTAAATGAACTGAGTCTTACATGCATCGTGTCCGTTGAAGTGTTGAACGCAGTGACGTAATTCTTCAGAATATCAAAATGAAAAGCAGAAGTCAGCAGACGCCTCTTGCGGGACCACTCATCCCCGTTGCTTATCAACAGACTCTGACCTGGGAGACAGGAGGGAGACGGTTTGGATGGCAATACCTCATAAACAAACCTTCGATGGATGGAAGTTACATTTAGTAGTTGCAAACTTTGTCACCTGTAATTTATTCAGATTACAACCAGGTTACCTGATGACATCAGATATTGTAGGTCTAATTTAATCGTGGAAAACATGTGATTTCAATCAATAAAGAACAGTACTCTGTTGAATATATACGGCATATAGAGTCAGAACTTTGCCATCATCCTACACATTATGAAATTACTGGATTACATAGAGAGTCTTGAGGTGTTTGACTCACCGAGCCATGGACGCAGATGGTCATAGATCAGCTCGTCCTTCATTGTAATACTTGCTGGATGGAGAGAAGTGGTTATATCACTGAGCATCAAACTGAGATATTGGGTTCAATATCAAGGAACCTCAAATACAATCTCCTATGGTGCCATAAAGAAGCTAATTTGCTTCATAATGCAAAAATAGCATGTAATCTGTTACTGTACCAGGTGCCATAAGCAGAGGTTTGACGTAATCAGGGTGGAAGAGTCTGACCAGGTGATAGAAGGGGCCGAGGAACCAGCTGCAGGAGTGCTTGTAGGTCTGCACCAACTCGTCCACCTGCTGGAGACCTTCTTCTGTGCTCTGCATCTGATGATCAATATTCTTTTATCCCCTGAGTTTAACTTGAGAAATGATTTAGTGATACCCTTTAAAGGCTGGTATCTTTCTGTGTCTTTTACATGCAAACCTGAGTAAAGTTTATATATGACAGCCTTGGTGTGTGTATGAGTATGTTTGTGTCCTACCTGACCCAGGTGGCCTATCAGCCAAGAGTCTGCATGAGGCTTGCTGAAAGAAGACAGCTTGTGTGTGAACCAGGCATGACGCACCAACAGCCTCGCCGTCCAGGCTGCAACCACAGCAACCAGTCCTGTAATCACAACGAGCAGGGCCTTACAGAAGCCGGTCCAGCTGAGGGCCTGGAAGAGGAAACCCTGGATAAGAGACATCACGGGACAGAAACAGACTGATTAGTATCCAGAGGCATAGCAAACTTTCTTAAACCTTAATTCTGCTCTGATACTAGCTGTGTGTCAACTGGGGATGTTGACACACATCTCCGGAAGCAAATTGTTCTAACCGTTACTGAAAGTGTTTCAACATCATGTGTAATCTTTATGAGAGGCAAACCTTGCTTTTCCTGTTTGCTTTTCTATTCATGTGCATATCAGGAAATACTGTATTAATGTCAACTGTGACAAAAGAAATAGACAAATGATATATTGAACCCTAATTACTCTCTTTTGCTATGCACCTGTTATTCTATCAACTTTAGTGCTCTAAATCTATTATAAAGCCAAACAAAGGTGTTTGAAAACCCCCGAGCAGCCAAGTGTGTAACATGTGTTATTTAATACAGTTCAAAGTTACAGTGGCCCTTTTTTAAGCAGATTTCTCTGCCAAAAAAGTGAACATTATTTCATATGAAGCAACTGATTTTTGGACAGCAGCTCCAAGTGTAAGGCGATGTAGTTCATGAACCGATTTACCGGTCCGACTTTCTAAATACAGCTTCAGTTTTACGAGGAGCCCCTGAAGGCCACACTGATTAGCACCCGATGATCCTGAGAAGACTCGTTGCAAACTGTGTCACCAAAACGGAAACCACCGTTTGACACCTTCAGGCAGGTTAGAAAATGAATAGAAGGTGACACTTCACATATTTTCAGGTGTAGTGTTTATCCCTGTACGTTTCGGGTGAGTTTAATTAAATAAACCAAGCCGTTGGGGGAAAAAGCTACATCGCTAGCTAATTTGTAAGCCGGTCCGGAAAATGTGTTTTCTTTTAGTTATCGACTACTAAACTGTTCGCAGTGTTCCCCTTTGGATTCGAGTGTGTCAATAATTGCTTCTAAATATTAATTAATTGTCGGAATAAGGGGTGGTGGTGGGGGTATTCCAGAGGTCAGCACAATGTCCGCACTTTGTGGACTAGCACTCACGAGTAACGTATGACGCCATGCTGTGACGTATGGCGTCATTTCCCTAATCTCATTGAAGCTTATCATATGCCATTTTTTTCATTCATCCTCATCGCTGTGCGATGTTACAGGTTGTCAAATGGAAATGACTGAGATGGTTGACGGTCACCGCAAGTATGGGAGCCAAGGGGGGACTATACCTTTATCCAGCTCCCCTCTGTCATCTCCCTGCTGCAGATCCACCCAAACATGGCTACAAGTTGAATCACCTCCACGGCTTTTCTGGAATGATCAGCAAATGGAAGGTGCAGAAGAGTTGGGGCAATGTCATGATCGTGCGCGAGCAAGTGACATGCCTTCAGGTCGCTTCTATGAGGAACTCTTCTGTACCAGCCAGACTTCAATCCCTCTGATCGGTGCCCTCATGCCTTCCTCTGGGCAACAGAGCGACGTGGTGAAACATGGTTACCTGGGGAAGCTGGAGCGGAGCCACAGGAGATATTTTGTCCTCAGAACAGGAAGTCACACCGGACCGAGCCGGCTTGAGTGGTACAAGACCCAGGAGAAGTTTACAGCAATGGAAAAGTCTTCTGGTAAAGCTGTGCTGTTTGGGCCGAGCAAGCAAGGGTTTGTAGAAGTAACTGTTTTTAGGCTTTTACATTTCCCACAATGGAGAGAAAGTAGTTTATTTGGGGTGCCATTGTAAACATTCTTAAACTTAAGAGACTTTCTCCAAAGATTTACATTTTATTTATTTTTTAGGGAGTTGTGTACAAAAGAATCTCATCAGTAAGGTCAGGGAGATTGTGGGAGATAATTGAGAGACATTTTTTAGCAGTTTAAAATAGATATTTGTACACAGACATCGGAAACTAAAATGAGTGATCAATTCCCACTTCCCAGGGTGATTTACCTGAGGTGCTGTATTGGCGTGAGCCGCAGTGGTAGCTCCAGAAAAGGCCACGCTGTGGCACTGTACGACAAGGATCAAACAATGGTGTTAGTAGTGGAGGACCTGCAGGAGCAGGAAGAATGGTATGTGTCCATTAAGACACTAATGGAGGAAGAGCGGAAGGATGAAGAGCATGGAGAACGGTTTGATGAAGAGGATGATGGGTATTGCACTCTGCCACCTGCTGCTTTCTTTAAAGAGGTTAGATCAGATTTCCTGTCTCATAGTCATAGTCGTCAGGGGTATCTTGGATTACAACTTCTTGAGATGCCCTTTACTGAGCTCTTAATAAAACAAAAGCTATTTTCAGTACCATTTCTTGATTTGATATGACGTTGTCCCTTTGTCTAAGGTTTGGCCTGTCGCAGTGAAGCCTAGAGGTCTGGGCCGGTCCAAGTCCCTGGCAGGGGAAATCCGCCTTTGCCTCACTGCTACGTCACTCATCTTGGTCAGATTGGGCACATGCAGTGATTTGCCTTCGGTTACAATACCCTTGCTTAGTGTTCGTCGCTTTGGCCACTTGGATGGCTCATTTTTTTTAGAGCTTGGCAGATCGGCACCAAACGGCCCTGGAGAGATATGGTTGGATGCAAAAGATCAAGGTAATTAAGAACAAATGCTGTGTTCACTTCACTCATTGGTCCCTCACCAGAGAGGTTTGACCCCTCCTCTTCATGTCTTAGCACAGCACATTCATGAAGTGGTTCGTGATACGGTAAGGGCACTACGAGTTCTTCCAGACTTCAGCCGCTCACCAACCTCCAACCACAATCAGCTTCAAAACCTTCTGGCCTCAAAACGCAGCAGACCCAAATATAGAGACAAGCCGGTGCATGTGAGATCTCTTGGTCCTCATTTTGCCTTTCCACCAAGGAACCCAGAAATCCAGACTAGTTCAATGCCATGTTACCCAGAACCCTGTACACCAGACAAAACAGAACCTGAATCTATCCTATGTGTGAGCTCAGATCTCAGCCCTCACGGCTCAGTCTCTGAGACTGACAACTACATGGAAATGAAGAGAGATCATCATCTCCCAGAGGAAAAACGGAAGAAAAGCGACTGTACTGCCTTTACTGAGGATCATGGCGGTGCTGTAGCCTGTATGATGGGGCACTTTGAGCCAGGTGAGAAGAAGGGACCAGGATACATGATGATGTCAACACAGGTCAGCCAGAGTTCTTATGCGCGGCCTCAGCAAGACTATGTGACCATGGTGAGCCCACGTAAACGCATGTGGCCAGCCTGCTCTTCATCCTCTTCCCTTCAGACATCATTCAACAGGTACGTTTAACTTTGGGGCAAACGTAAGGGGATAGAGAGTTGTGCAAGATGTTAAATGATTGTCTGAAATACTACTACTCCCTCTTTCTATGTAGCTCCACCTCTGACGAGTGTTCTCCTCTGCACCAGTCACAACACCAAACCAATGAGCACCCACTGCCACAGGATGATGCAAGGCAGGAGCAGACGTTCACCCAGAGTGGAGGACCTGCAACACATGCCAAGGACGCTTATTCTCTTCGGGGGAATGCTGATGGGTCTGGAACTACGATTCCATTTGCCACAAGTGGACCATGCTATTCTAGGCCAGTTCAGGCTAGTCCGAATTCTGATACACGCCGGTCTAATCGGCTCCAAATTGTGCCAGACCAGCCTGCTGTTCGAAGATACCGGCTATCATCATGTCTACCTTCTTGCCTGCAACCTGAAGACTGATCCTGAATATGTTCAAAACTTCCCTCTAAACATCATCCCTCTTTGAGCAGGTGCTTCTTATTTCTTCTGGTGCAGCAGGTGACATTCAGGTTATAGGCAACAGAAAGTATAACTGAATGAACTGATAAAGAAATGTTGAATAAAAGGTCGGTGTGACTTGTGCTGTGTTTAGTCACACTTGTGTATGTATTAAGATCTTGGGGCTTGAATGTCTTAACATTACATACTAGATGTTTAAAAAATGGAATAAAGTTTTCTATGTTGACAAATTAAGTCTTGTGTGTCTTGGTATAGTTGCAAATGAAATGTGTTGTTGCTGCAACCCCACAACACTGATTTGTGTGGTGAAGACATTGTAGCATAATATGGAAGAATAAAGTAGCATGGATGCAGCTTGTCTTTAGTTGGTCATGCTTAAATGTTGCTTAAACTCACCACACAGATGTATATGTATTTAAGAGATCCAGTACATTTAGCCTCAACCTGTTGAAGAGTGAGAAACAATGAATGAATGAACAATGAATACTCACAGTTAATACTTGAACAGTATCTTATTATCAGCACATAAATGTAGAATTTACAAGCAAAAAATATAAGATGTAGTTCTCTTCAGTGAGGGTTCATTTGAAAATCTATTTCCAACTTAATTAAATTGACCGCAGCAGCGCCCTCTGCTGTTTGCTGAGAGAAAAGTCTGATTAAATATACCGCAGCGGCGCCCTCTGCTGTTTGCTGAGAGAAAAGTCTTAAATATACCACAACAGCGCCCTCTGCTGTTCGTCGAGAGAAAAGGCTTACAGCACCTGGTATTCCCAGGCGGTCTCCCATCCAAGTACTAACCAAGCCCGACCCTGCTTAGCTTCCGAGATCAGACGAGATCGGGCGTGTTCAGAGTGGTATGGCCGTAAGCGAATAAACTTGCTACAAAAAAGCAATTTATAACTCATACAATGAAGTTTGCAACTTTACAAAAGTAAGGAGGGATACAGAGGGCACAAGAATCCTGGGAAACAAAGAAAGAACTCTCTGGCATTGTGGAACAGTGTTTATTACCACAAAACATCTATAAAAGTTTGTTCTCAATTTACAAGTTATTTCACACACTCAGAATAAATACAATGTCATGTAAAAAACAGATTGGACAAGGTTTTATCTAGGCAGAAGGTGTTTGGCAAAGCCCAGAAAGAGTGGAATTGTGTCTGATGAAATCTACTGAAACAAGCTTTCATTTCACATCATACATGGCTCATGTTTCACCTTCTCCTTTCAGCGGTCCACATGGTTTGAGACTTCTACCTCACATTTGAGGAAAGAGTTTGTTGTTTCTCAGCTCAATAACATTTCCTTGGAGAAGAGAGAACGGCAGTGAGTGAAACAATCACAATAGCTTGTGGGTACAACTGATGAAACTAACAATTCAATGATGGTAGGCTTTGCTATGAACTGTACCAAGATTTTTAGATGACATTTAACACTGGCCGTTAAGATTAGTGAAATATATTTTAATAACATTTTATAAGTCTGATTGAGTCTGACTGAGAGACAAAGAAGCATGATATTCTTCCCTCTTAAAATAGGTCAGGTGCACACAGGTACCTGCTCTATTGCACGACTATTCACCTAAGACTTTATGAGCAGTGTACCTCTTCCTCAGTCTTCCTTCTTGCTGTCAATGAGCTCTTGCGTCTGCTGGGCCAGCCTCCTCTTCTCAGCCTGCTGCTTCTTCAAAGCCTCTTCTGCTTTCTTGCTCTGGTAGATCTTCACACCGGCAAACCCCAAGCACAACAGCAGTGTTTTCAGGGCCAGGATGTACAAGAGTACAGGGACATTGTCCAAAGCCTAAAAACGGACAGAAACAACAGTATTTTCCTGAGTGAAAGTTCTCAACTGACTGCACACAGAGAGAGAAGAGACTGCTGAGTACAAAAAGGTCAAAGAAAGGTCTGGAAAAGTCTGTGATCCGCTTCAAGGAGCTTCTCCTACCTCCCCTTATCCCCACCAGAGGCCCCAGCTGTCTGACCTGGGAGGAGGCAGTTAATTTTGTCTCCGTGTAGGGAGGCGGGGAGGATGTGTGTGAAAGAGAGAAGCAGCTGCTCGACATGTGCATTCTGGCCTTGTAGAGTAATGTAGAGATAATGTACTAGGCAATATGGTAAACAAAACAGAAGTCAAGATAAGCTACCCTATGGAACACTCTCTAAGTAAGAGTGACATTTATTTCAATACATATTAAACTGTATAACGGATTTAGTTGTCTCAACGACGCTCCGTTTTAACCACTAAAGTTAATTGAATTAATCGGAATGCCTCTACGGTGAATTACTTAGCTGTTAATGAACAGACAGACAGCACGACAGGCATTCATATAGTTTTGTCATTAGCTTGCTGGCTAATTATAACAAAACGGTTGTCACATGTCAACTTGCTCAAGCTATAAGTTAGCTAGCAACGTTAGCTTTAAGATGTTGTCAGTACATTTAACGACGACATAAAGGGCCTTAAACGAAGCAATAATAATTTGGTAATAAATAGTATTCCAATTGCTTCTATCGAATCATTCATATAGGTTAATTTACCTTCCAGTTGATCATTTTAGCTTGTGTAGTGTTGAAAGTGTCCAGTGACTGACAGCGATATATATTTGTGCTTCGCTGAAGAAGGCGGGGTCTGAAGTGACAGGCCAATCAAAATGTGGTGTCTTCTTGACGTAATTTGTGCTGCATTGAGAGGACCCAGTGCAAAGCATATAGTTCGGTAATGAAAGTTTACAATAGTAGTTTAGAGTAGAGGCTTAGCAAATATGATCGTAATTTCAAAATGCACTCACCAGCAAAGTGTTTGTATTGATTCAAATCTTACCTTTTGAGGTTTTTATTGTTTGTATTAAATACTTATCATTATCCCAATCGGACTTGAACGCAACACTCCCTCGTCCAGCCCCCGGACGAACAAGCGAACGAGCAAGGTGTTGAAAGTTCTAGATGCGCGACCATAAAAATATAAACAAGTGTAAGTCTACGTTATTAGCTTGTTGCAAATGTAGTAAGAGTGAGTAATAGACCCATTGCAAAGAGGGCTATTTTAGATTCAAGTATCCACAGGTAGAATAAAAACTATTCTGATCCACACTCCATTCCAGATGGTGGCGGTAATGCTTAAAGCTGTTTGGTAACTGCCGCTAAAACGACAAAGAAGAAAAACCTTCGGGTGAAAACTGTTAAACGTGATTAATAATGGCAGGTAGGTTTGATAAAAGAGAAAATACTGTATATATTAACTATATACTATACTGTATATAGTAAGGTCGCATATCACAATCAAGTAGAAGAAATATATATTCGGCTCCCGGAAAGACTAAAGAACCATATAGGTGGTATATCAATCAAACAGTAAAGTGTTGACGTAAGTCGTGCGTAGTCACGGTGGCCGAGAGGTTAAGGCGTTGGACTCGAAATCCAATGGGGTTTCCCCGCACAGGTTCGAATCCTGTTCGTGACGAAATTTAATTTATTGATTAGCTTTGTAATATTTTTGTTTGGTTACATCGTGATCCGAAAATCTACTTTCGTATCTGGCAATAAATATGACTGCATCAATACGTTCAATCCTTCCTTTACACCAGTCATCCTCTGAAGGATACAATATTTTAATAGAAGTTAATCCAAGACAGTAGAAAATATGTATAACCAGTCCCCATTCCAAATAATAAAATGTTCATATTCCATGACTAAGAGGGACAATTGTCGTGACAGAAATAATCTTTTAGCTCTTCAACAAAGGAATACTTCGATGTCTGTATTATAACTTTTAAGATTTACTTAAAATGTGACTGAAACAAACTATCTGAGTAGTACATTTTTATTTGTTTATATGAAATACAACCATTCATACCATAAAATAACATTGTCAGTGGGGCAAAATAACATGTACAGCAGTGGCATTCACATACATATATACAGTGTATTACAGCACACATGTATCGAAAACACATCTACCGCTTTAATGCACAATAAATTCTCACAGTGAAAGAGATTGCAGCTTTTGATAAAGCCAGGTTTGTATTCAAGCATCAAGTCATAAGCGAGGTGGATCATAATATTCCTGTCACGTGTTTGTCAGAGACGTCAGATTGCCGTCCTAGTGGCTTAGTATGTTGACTTTAAGTAGCTTAAAACCACGGGTGGTTGAAGACTTGCAACTTGGAAAGAATAAATGTGCTTCACAAGGACACAAATCTGTATAATATACTGCTTTTCTTTAAAAAATAAATACATAATGAATAAATATGTAAACTTTTATGGCATTTTCCAGCTTGCAAAACACGCTGAAAGTCCAAAGTCAGAGTGTACAAGTCTTGTGAACGTCATCAGAGAGCACAGTATTTACATTGGAATCCATTTTAAAAGAACATTTTGATTTGCTTTGGTTTTTCCTGATGCACATTTACACTTTAGACATTTGAGCTGGAACATGAGGTGAGCTCCAGATAGTGGTGCCAGCAATGAATGATTAAATATGAAGAAAAAGGATGAGTGTGTCCAGCTACACATGATGCCTGATCATCAATTCACACCGAGAATTCAGAACCTTCTGATTTATCTGAGGTGCGCAGGGAACACACACGTATTTGTGTTGTGTTTGTCCATCCAATCATCGTTTACCTCCATCTGTCGATACTCTATCCTCTCATTCTCAAAAAGCTACGACCCATATTTGATTGTCCATCATATACCAACGATAACCGACAGCTAACATTACAGCTCAGCAGAGAAGGACGCCATTTATGTACATGACATGTCATGATCAGCACAATAAATCACTTGTGTCCCTTCTGCATTTATTACAGTTTCTGCTCGGCAGCAACATCCTACGTTTGATTTTGGTACCTGTTAAAAATCGTCTGTCACAAGAGGTTAGGTGTTGCTGTAAGTATCCCCATGTCACTCTGACCTGTAGTCTGGTTTCCTTAGTAACCTGCTTACGAGTTGCCATTATTATTCTCCAAGGAAACAGCAGCGGAGAAGAGTCCCTGTAGTGTAACAACACTTCCTGTCCTCTCCTCGCGTCTCGGGTGCTCCCTCCTCTGACAGGGTGCGAGATGAAGGGAGGTGTCATTGCGTATCCTCCCTTCCCCGTGAGGGTCAGCTAAGGCCAGGGGATGTGTTCAGTAGCGCCCCCTGTGGTTTGTCCTGGACATGGTGAGTGGCAGAGACACCGAGGAGAGAGAGGAGACTTCCCAGTAGAGAGAGCGGGACAGGAAGAGCTGGTAGAGGATCACCATGGAGATGGACTGACACAGGATCACGCCGATAGTTACCACCTGCGGAGGAGACGAGGCACAGAGTTACAGACACCAGGTATAAGATGAGAATGATTTATCTTAGGTTAGTACGGGAATATTGCAGCTCATCAGAACAAAGTCAGTGTGTTCAACCTTCTCCCTCTGGTGCTCATTGAAGATAACAGACATGAGAACGAGGACGGGATGACAGAGGAACCACAGGAAGCATCCCTGCAGAGAAAATAACATGACATTATGGAGCTGTCGGTAAATCCTAGCCAGCATGGAGATGATGAGTGCAGTGTGGTTAACCTTGGCGAAGCAGAGGTAGAAGTCTCTCTTCAGGGTGCTCCTCTCGGTGGAGATGATTTGGTAGAGGACTGAGGCCAGCAGGAGGGCCAGGGCCACCCTCAGGGCGATGAGGAGGAGGCCGGCAATGCTGCGCTGGCTGTGGTAGCTGTGATGTTCACCATCATATTCTAAATACTGCTCCCAAAGCAGCAGCACTCCCTGGAAAAGACACTTTCACTCTCAGTGGTTGATGCAAAGTCAGGTACGATCATGTGACTCCTGTAGATGCTGACTCAAATTTCTGCCTTTCCTCTGCGATATTTGATATGAATATGACCATAATCATGTTGATCAGATGAGGATGACCTTCCCTCGAATCCTGCTTACCTGTACAGCGACTCCACCAACAGCGACGGCCGTGGAAGCTGGAGACTGATCCCACTGCAGAGGTCTGGACTGAGGCTTCCGGCCTCGACTCAGAGTCCAGCCCATACACAGACTCAGTAACGTGTACAGCATAGAGACCTGGGACACCATATCCCAGACTGCACAGGGATCGAAAGGGAGAGGAAAAAGGAGAATACAGAACATAAGTCATTTCTTGTGTTCACAATCCAAACCAGTGACGGTGCTTAGAGACGAGACGAGGAACATGATGACGTACACTCTGCCAGGCTGCCAATCAGTGGAACTCCAACTCCATCTCTGGAGTACCTGCAGAACACAAGACGAGAGGACAGGGATTTATTTACCAACACCAACCACTCCTACAGTCACTTTTATTGTGGCTTTCATCTTTGACCTGGAACTCTGGAGAATAAATTCATGTTTTTCCACTTTTCCAAATGAATATATCATCTCCTCTCCTCTCAGTGTAAACTACATGTCTGGTTCTGCTTGACTCTACCTGGCAAAATGAACGTAGTTGCAGAGAGTGGAGCAGCCCTGTAACGCCAGAGCCATGGTCAGCACCTTTAGGACCGTGTGCATGGGACCTCCTTTCCTCAGAGCCTGGTACAGAGGCTGGATGTAAATACAGGAGGCTATGAAGTAGGCCAACAGCAGGAGGAAGTAAAAACTATGGAGACCTGGGAGGGACAGAATAAAACCATTAAAGAGGAAACAAATCTGTTCTAAATGACGCACAGATCCAAGACGACCACTCACTATGCTACATCTCTGCAGAGGCACCTGGCAAACCATTGTACAGTATTATATTATTATTATAGCACATGTGAAGATTATGAGACAGCAGCATTATCTTTACAGGCTCCCAAAGTTTGGGTAGTTTGGGCGACTTTTGCATATAGTAGTGAAATGACACTTCACTACTTTCAACTTCTCCAACAGCAAATTGCATGTCCGAGCTATCGGCAGTGACGGAGCATTCGGAATGTCTGACCTGCCTGCTCGGCACTGAAGTGCTCCAGGGGGTTTCCTGCTGAGTCGGCGTTAAACAACAGGACAGAGAATCTGAGATCGGCATGAGAAGGAATCACTGCACCATCCTGGAGACAGTCAACAGAAAAAAAATGTGTTACAAATCCTCAGATAAAAGCAAACAAACTACTGACACTGGATAAACAGCAGGGAAGTAGATCACATTGTGAAGCTCGACACTCTTCTCATCCATCTGTGGGTTGAAAGCTAAAAAGCATATTTCCAAAGATGTCTATGTCTTTAACTCAAACCTAAAGTCCACTGCTGCCATATGTGATGTTACCTGACACGTGTATCTGTCAGCATACAGGGCCTGCCAGGCTGTCGGGGAGGACTGATCAGGGATCGTCTCGTTGTGTTCTTCTTGAATGAGAGAGACTGAAGCAGGAGGAGAAAGAGGACAAACACAATGAGTGATCGTATACAACTGCATCACATCCCTCATATCACTATGTGTTAGTGAAGGCTGGTTCTCACTGCTGATCTGAGCTCTAGAGAGTCTCTCTGAGCAGCTGAGGTTATCCAGGTCTGAATCCATATCCTGGAACAGCAGCAATCTGGACTCCTTCTCTACAGCCAGAGCTGTGTTGTCCAGCCGGCAGACCACCAGACCATTCAGACCTACAGGAAGACGGACAGGATTTGGGTGTAAGATGGATGGATGTTAGGACAAATGGCTCTGGTTCAAAACAAATGATTTCAATATGAGTAACTTACAGGGCTCAAACAAAACATCTTTTGATTTAATGCCATATACTGTAACTTGTTATTCGAGAAACTAATTTCCATGACTTTACCAAACCTCTTACTTATTAATCCAAAACGTCTTCAGGCCTGTAAATTGCTAATTTCCATTTCAAGGTTTCTTATAGCCGTAAAACCCTCCAGTGTTAATCTCTGCACTGACATCTGAATAAAATACTTCCAGGTCACGAATAAAACATAAATGTTTGTGTGATCGTCATCTGTCCTTCTTTCATCCCCGAACAAGAAAGAGATCCAGCTGCCACTTGTTTCCGTAAGACTTCAGTAAGTTAGCAAACTCACATGATGTAGACGAATAATAAACCCTGACACTGTCACCGTCGCTATGACACGTTAGCAAGAGCTCATCAGCGTCGTTACCTTGATACATGAATTTAGAGATGAACTGGCCCTTCTGTTCTCTCGCCACTTCGCTCTTGAAAAGTCCCGTCACAGTTTTCCCAAAAGCCTCCGAACCGAAGAATATTGCAGCAACAAATGTGGCTAATATATACGACATTTTCGTCAAATGCAGTTTAACGTTTTAGATAAATAAACCTTAGCTAATCAATTCAATGAGCCACGAAGCAAGAAGTAACCCAGCTGCATCAAGTTGTCCAATGTTACGCAGAAAGGGACCGGAAGTCACTGTTATTGTACACAAATAAAGTTATTTTTTGGAAATAAAAATATTTGCAATGCACAGAGACACAAAGTACACACAACACAAAGCGATGCATGGTACATTGAATGGAATTTAATGTTTTAATAATGTTAAAACTGAATCTGTAATGTTCTGTACTTCCATTAAACTGAATTGTGTACATTGTACATTCACCTATGTACGTCTTCAGATGACGGTAGCTATAAAATTACATGTTACTTAAACATATAACAATTTTATAAACTAAAATACCTGCTACAATAGTAAACTCGTTATAATTCATAATTTTACATGTTCCCATACTTTTATTCAGAATACAACCGGACGTCGTATGTTTTTCCATAGCCTTAACAGTTCGCTTGACGCTTGCCTTGCCCAGTGGGCACCGGTGACAGTTTGATTGACTTGGAATCCACACAATCACACATCACTTACGTCCTTGCGTCACATCTGATAACCAATTAGAGTGTGTGGTACTCGCTGTCTGCAAAGTATTGTCCCGCCCACCTTCAACGTGTCAACACTACCGTAAAACGATCCACAACTGTCGCACCACACACAAAGCACCGACTGTACTGTAGGAAATAGAAAACTCCTGTTCAAACAGTCAGCCAGCTTAGCCAATTAAACAATAAAACCCACACAGGAGAGGAAACATTGCTATTATGTCTGTATAGTATCGCACTGTGAACTGACAGCACCGGAGACGTGTTGTGATGACCAGATGGACTTCAACAGGACTGTTTTGGTGACTGGAGGCTCAGGATTCATGTGAGTTTTTGTGATGCTAATTCTTGTATACTTGATGTATTGTATCTTGCTCACCGTTCGGTAACGTAACACGACCTAAACCATACAGGAATTACTCAATTTGGGATCAATAAAGTATATCTATCTAATACAAATGTGCCATTTTGCGCCACCTTCTAGTGGATCAGGAAGATGTTTTGCTCTGTCTCATGTCCACTGCATCTCTGTGTCTCTCCAGTGGCTCTCACCTGGTGTGCTCACTGGTCAACAGACACCCCGACTGGAGAATCGTTAACCTGGATAATGTGAGTCGGCAAAAAAAGAGACGGTCTTATATACTGGAGCAGAATATGAACAGGAAATACTTGAAAAGTTCCATGACATGTAACATTGGCTCTTCTCTGCAACTGATCTCTTCCAGTTGGATTACTGCTGCAGTCCCAGGAGTCTGGAGAGCATTGAAGGCCGAGCAAACTACACTTTCATCAGGGTAAAAGGAGCACATTAACAGTACACAACTTAATAAATGATTCATGACAGCATGGGATCTCAGCTTACTGTGAAAGCTTTGTTAAATACCTTTAGTTTTCAATGTTAAATTTGTTTCTTCGCCAGGGGGATGTGTGTGACTCGTGGCTGGTAAACCACATCTTCAACACAGAAATCATCGATGTGATCTTTCACCTGGCAGCCCTAACGCACGTCGGTGAGCAGCGCTGGCTGTATAAAACTGTTTCTATGTACAGTCACAGGGATTCACTGTTGCGTTCTCCTTTTCTTCATCAGAGTCGTCTTTCAAAACACCGTCTTGTTTCCAGCGGGTGAACATTGATGGAACCAAAGTTTTACTGGGAGCTGCCCATCAGGCCCGGCACCAGCCGCAACGCTTCATCTATGTCAGCACTGATGAAGTGTACGGGGCCAGTGTGGACGAGGTGAGCTGGGGCGATTCTTAGTGAGGAAGATTGTTTTCGTTTGGTGGTTTAATGGATTCCTGTGTTTGTGTCCTCTGCAGGTGTTTGATGAGACCAGTCCATTGAGGCCGTCCAACCCGTATTCTGCCACCAAGGCAGCTGCAGAGTTCCTGGTCAGATCCTACTGGGACAAATTTAAGGTACACAGAGGAAGTAACTTCTCAATTAAATGAGTCAGCACGGCTTTAAAAGGAAAAAATTCAAATTGTTTTTCACGAAACTGTGATTTGTGTGAAAGGTACCCTGACTCATTCAGTTTATTAAATTGACACCAGTTAGACCAGTGTGACAAATGAGGTCATCTAATAACACATATTGTCAGAAATGTTCTTTAATCAGTGTTTGAATATGCTGTTGTTTCAAAAGCAGGATTATAACCTTGTTGTCTGATCCGAAACTTTTGTTTTGTGTTTAGTTTCCTGTCATCATTACCAGGAGCAACAACATCTACGGGCCCAGGCAGTACACTGAAAAGGTACCACACATTAAGTGACAACACTCCTGCTAATTGTAGATGAACGAATGGGGGAGAAGTACTGTTGCAGGAATATGACCCACTTCGCATGCACGGCAATCTTCTAGATGTCTGATCAAACACAACGTTAAGAGACCGTCCTCACCTGATCCATCAGGCTGCTCTGTGTCAGCTACTGATTGTTCATTTATCTTCAACTTCCAGGTCATCCCAAGGTTTCTCTCCCTCTTGCAAATGAACAAGAAATGGTAGGTGTGCTTTGGATTTTATTTTGAAAGGTCACACTCAGTGTCCTGCTTCACATACAGCGCTCGTGCTTCTTCACATTAAAAGCTACTCTTCCCTGCCGCAGTACCATCCAGGGAACCCTCCCTATATCCCGCCATTTCCTGTTCGTCGATGACGCCATCAACGCCTTCCTGCTGGTGCTAGAGAAAGGGATTCTGGGAGAAATCTACAACGTGGGAACAAACTGTGAGATCCCAATTGTGCAATTGGCCAGGGAACTAGTTAAGATGGTGAGTTTAAGATGAACTGCATATATGATGTGGACACGTTTTACATACAACATTTTCATAGTGTTATTAAAACTGTTTCTCAGGTAAAGAATGTGCCAGACTCTGAATTGAATGACTGGCTCGAGTTCGTACCCGACAGGTGACTCTCATTTCAGTCATCAAGCATGCATTGTTTACATTAACATCATCCAGTGAATGAATGTCCTCACCTCTTAATGTACCGCTGCTGTACAGGCCGCAGGTCGACCTCCGCTACCCCATCACGTGTGAGAAGCTGCAGCAGCTGGGATGGAGAGTTGAAGTGTCCTGGGCTGAGGGCATCAGACAGACGGGTACAGTAACACACACACAAGTCAGGACTGTAGTGGCTATTTAAATGTCTACAGTCGAGGCCGACACATTCAAGCCCACATACACTATCTGTCTGTCCAAGTTAATAGACTTCTGCATTGTGTGTCGTAGTCAAATGGTACCAGGACAATCCTGACTTCTGGTCAGATGCAACCGGAGGACCGAGGACCAATCAGAAGCAAGCTTGAAAATCCCAACAAATAAGAGCGTTATCTTCACCCCACAGCTTGACTCGCAGGATGGAGAGCAGAAAGAACTGGGACACTTTCTTCAGACACAAATGATTTCACATGTTTTGTAGCACAAAGGGGCCTTTATGGCTGTTTAACAGCACAAATTACAGACTGGGAACACATAAGCATGAACATTTTATTTTTGTAAATCATCATTGGACCAGTGGGCACTGAAGTGCCAAACCAGCAGGAAGGTGACGCCTCCCTTTGACCAAAGCAATGTGAAGGGAATAATGAATGCACTTTATCGACTCAGTTGTCAGTTCAGATTCAGATGACGTTGTTAAGTGATCTTATTTTGCTCAACTCAGGTTTGTTCACTCACATTATTTAAATGTTTATCCAGACTTGGTTAGGTTTGTGGACTTAGTCTGCATTTGGAGCTCTGCTCAGTTGTGAAAGACGAAATGAAGCTTGTTGTCCTTTGTTCTCTTCAATGTTAGCAGGAAGCTAATAATAATAATAATAAGCAAACATTCCAGTGTCGCAGCTCAGAACAGGGAAGACTTGCGATCGTCTCCTTCAAGCAAACCGCTTTTGCAGCTCCTGATTCTGCAAATTAAAATTTTAAAATGTTTTATGTAATGACCTTCAAGAGGTGTTGAATCTGTTAAAGCAGTTTAATTATAAGTTGAAGAGGAGGGCACCTCAGGATGTTTTTCAATCGAGCTGCAGAATGTATTTAATGCAAATAAACATGTCTAATAGCTTTAATGGTGTTTCACTATTTGAAGACAGACAGACACAGAAGAAGACGAAGAGGACGCCGGTTACATTTGCAAATCCAAACCTTTAATTGTGGTAAAATCAGAATGGATGCACAGAATTTTGTTTTTCTTAGTGCAGTTTTCCATTTCGTGCACAACTGCTAAACTAATACATAAAGCAAATACTAACTACCAGGCCTGGTGGTGTGTGTGTTTGTGTGTGTGTGTGTCTACACTGAAGCATCTGGCCAGTCAACAATGGAAACAACGTTGGGCTCCATTCAGTTTCAATTCAGTCACTAAACACGGGGAACAATCATCCCGACAGGCGACTGCAGTGTTTTGGGGTCACCTAACGTTCAGTGAACTGAGAGAGACATAAAGCCACAAGGTTGTCGATGTCGCCCCTCCGCCTGAGTTGGTTTGTTGTACATCAGTTGTGTGTTTTTTCGATAACATTTTTAAACAACTTAAAGCAACATTATGTGGTTTTGCTGAGTAGCTGCTGTCCTCGTCTGTAACAGGACAGGGACAGAGAGGAACGTGGTTTAACCGGAGGTGAAAAGACTTTCTGGTTCTACTGTGACATCTTTAATGCTTGCGGTGGAGCTCATCATCGTGACTGTCAACATCTGGACCCACAGCAACGACCTGTTGTACTGAGAATCATAGGTTAGCTTCTTGTAACTGAAAGCGGCACCGGAAGCTAGAAATTGTGACCACTGATGAACGTTAAGTCGGGAATGAAAGAGGCGCCGCTCTCCTTACCACAAGTCATTGTGCCGTCAAAGTGACGTAGAAACTGTTTGTGTGAACTAAAAATGCTTCATAATGTTGCTTTAAGAACTGGTCATTCCCCTACACACCAGAGATTTGATCCGTCATTGATAGAGGAAATGCTGTTGCCGCATTGCATTCTGGTACATTGAGGCTCAATTGCACCTCGGAGTCCTGTGACAGCAGAGTGCTGCACCGACAGTAAAATACATGAACCAACTCAGGAGAGGGCAGATGAAGACTGTGATTGGCCAGAAGCTCCAGAGTGAGAACATGAACACACTGACGCCTGAAAATATGCAAATCACAACAACATAGCAATAGAACCACAGTTAATCCTGTGTTAAGAAGACTTTAAAGATCCCCACTTGCTAGACATTCACACAAAGGGTATTAACGGGAAGGAAAAGTGTAAAGACTCAAATGAAATAAAAACTGACTTGAAGAGAATCTGGACACTTGTTTTTTTTTTTGTACTGCATGTTATTTTTTTTCTACAAAATGGTCTTTGATCGTAACATTTTGTTCTTTGTTTTTAATCCAAACCTTGGCATATTTGGTGGTGATGTCTCAAATTTCATTTTCCAATTGAAAATGGCTGCTTATGGTTGATTACCGTTGTTGGCGTTGGAACCTGTCGCACCAACAGGTTTGTGGATCTGATACCGAGTCCAATGTGACTTTCAAGGAAATCCGTGCAGGAAGTTTCTCTCGATATGTCACAGTCACACGACTGTAATACAACTGTCAGTGCTTCGCCCTGTAGCTTCAGGTGACACGGAGTGCACATCTTCACACGTTTTCGGACGGGAGCGACGCACATGAATTAACCACGGCCCCCTTGTGGCCGTCAGACGCACTTACAGGTGGACTATTCCAAATTTAAGCAACTAAATGTTTCAACTTCAGTAAAAAAAAAAAGACAGAAGGAAGTTCTGCATCTTTGCACTCTCAGCTTCATATTATAAATGAAATAGAGAAGTCGGATTTCAAACTGCTGATAACGTTGTTCCCGTCCCTTCTCAATCGTGGCAGTAGAGGATTTTTTTTTCACCATCTAATTCACCTGATTGGCGACAAACAGAAATTCCCATGTGATTATTTATTCCATCAACCTCTTTCAATTTATTCGGGCACTTTCTATTTCTGAAATGTGGCACAAGACAAGATTACTGATATTGTTACGTGACTTTTAGTCTGGGAGACGCAGTGAGATAAGCTCAATGCAATGGTTAGCATGTACACAGTGTCATTAAACAGCTACAGATTAGTGGGTGATTTTGTAACAGAACTCCTGCTGTTCAGTTCAGTCTAACGTAAGCGTTCTACGGGGGGGGGGAGCATGTCCGGTTAAACATGAAAAGATGTGCACGCCGCATGGTTTGACCTTAAACAGACAATTGGTCCATTGGGATTTGTGACAAGCAGATGAAGCAGGTTTGGCACCAGTGACAGTTATATTTCTTTAATATTAGCGTGACATTACAACTTGTAATGTGACATCCTCAGGAGAAACGCCTACCCTCTTGCATTGTTTACATTAAAAAGCTCACACTACCCCAGAAAAATAGAAATTTTCACTCATACCAATGACATTCAACATTCAAGTGCCAGTGTTTTTGTTCACTGTCTTTTGGTCAAGTCTCTTTTCTAAAATATCAACTTTTGTATTCGGCTTATAAAAATAAATATTTCTCAAAAATGCTTGATAAATTACACAAACGAGCAGCAAAAGTAGACTCGAGAACTCTGTGTGCAAACAGCTGAATCCTGCGGTTGCTGTTAACTAGAACTCCACCTGGTCCCAACACAAGTGTCATATCTGGAAGAACCTTTCCCATTCAACACTCACACACACACACACACACACACACAAAACTGTGGAGAAATCCTTCTGTTTGACCCCTGGCTGCAACTACAAACACTCACACACACCTCTCAGAGGTTTTGAAGGACCTGTGCTACAGAACACAGCGGAGCTTTTAACTTAAGAGAAATATATTCCTGTAAAACTTGGTAGGATTTTCAGTCTTTCTACAAACAGAAGGCCTGCAGGCCGCAGCAATGGGAGCATAGCACCATTAAATTGTTCACGGACAATGACAACACTCCTGGTATGTTAGTTACCATAGTGACGCAGGAACATTTGCCATGGTGACGCTGTCGTCACGATAAGGATGTATTAAGTGTAGCTAACCTCACCTTCAGCGCTGTTAGGACTGGGTATCACTGTTGAATTTAAGGCATCAAAAGGTGCTGAAAACTGTTAAAAAATAAAAGCCTAAGTGCTGGAATTATAAATGGAGATGTTACGTTTACACACAATTACTATAGACGGTGTGTGTGTAATTCAACCTTTCAACACCGGGTGGCGAAAACATGAGGGTAAAATCTGCAGCTACGCTAGCACTCCTGCATGCTAACCCGCTCCCAATATTAAGATTCAGATATTCCGTCGGTGTAAATCGTTTACCTTCCTCTCCATCTTAATTTGGCATACTAGCATTTGCTTAACACAAAGTGGGGATGAGAGGGGGGGGGGCACATTCCTTTACTCAGGTATGTGTTGGAAAAATTGAACTGATTACAATTCACCCTGAGAGGAACAAAGTGTGGCATCATATTTTAGCCTTCAAGCCAACAGTGGGCAACATAAAAGGATAGTTGGGGTTGTCCACTGCTACGTCTCAACGTCTCCGCGCACCAATCTAATCAAAGTCATCTCCTCTTTAGCTTCTGTGTTTCTACCATGTGAACATTTTCTTTGCTATCCTCGGGGACGATCCAGATAAAGCTGCTAAAAAAAAGAAAGAAAACATCCTTAATAGTTTGGATTTTACATCCGTGTTGAAAAATACCCAGCCCTAAGCCACATACGTCCGTCTGCACTGACTCAGTCATATCAAGGCACGGTGCACATGTGACAGTTTGTGATCCACACTGAGCGCGCGCACACATACACACACACCCACACACGCACACACACGCAACCTCCCTAATAAAACTCATGGGGACAATCTTGGTGACGGCAAAGTGAAAGCAAGCCAAAACTAACTGATCTTACTACAGGAGGTCAGAGGGGCATTCTGAGGGCGGGTCGGGGTTCGGGGCACAGTGGCAGTCAAGTGTTGCTCCGACACGGTTCCAATAGAAATAACAGCGTTTACTCTGTTTGCTCTTGAACCTGTTTACGTTGCATATTCATGTGTTTACTCGGAACAACCGTACTTGACAAGACTCTATAAACAAGATGTACAGATAAAGTGAGGTAAACTGAAGCGTGTCCTTCCTTGACTTGTGTGCCAGCCAGTCACCTTATAACTCAACGTCAAGTCCTTCATTCATCATCAACAAATATTCAATCTGCCCTGTTGAAGGCACGGAAACGTCTACACACAGCCAGATGTCATTCAAGTGGTTTGCCTCTCACATTGCGGGTCCGTCTTAATGAACGATTTGGGGGTCGCGGTTGGTCGCTTTGATAAAATTGACTGTAAGGTGACGAGCTTCTATCCGCATGATTAAAAGCAACAAAACAGCCGGATAACAACGCTACTCGTAAAAAAAGGTGTCCGAGATGTCGAGTTCTGTTGATGAAGCGAGTTTTAAAACCTTCTAGAATTGATTGTCATTTGCAACTTTATCTCTACTTGCTGTCCATTGTGTGTTTTCGCCTCGTACTCCACGTTTCTGTCGACGAATCAAAAGTGGAGACGATTCCCGCCATTGCTGCAGGAGGAGGAGGAGGAGAGTGTGCCGTTCACGTCACGGTCACACAAACAATATTTGATGGGTTTTTTGTATTGGGACACCTCGAACAGTTCTGGTCAACAACTCCCCATCACTGTTTCTAACTGGAGCTCGTCTACACGTCCTTGTTCAATTCAGCATTTGACAGTAGGCAAAAGAAAAGGCAGCCTCCCTTTGCGGCAGGTGGGAGCAGCTGCACAAGAGTGAACACTGTATCCTACGATAAATGAACGCGGAGGATCTCCCCTGTAGACATATCAACCACCGGAGTGTGAACCAGGTTTTCGGGAGACGCATCATTTAACTAAAACTCTCCCGCCAGAAATTAGGAAGCTGCTGTTCTCTGCACAAAAACAATTCGCTGCTTTGACACTCGAGTTTGAACATTCTACATGTGACCGGCTTGACTGGATTTTCTTTAACTGGTGTTAAAGCCGACTACCTGAACCTCCCTACAAACCGCACTCGAAGGAAATACATTGAAGATGAACGTCTGAGTGTAATGCAGTCTAGAAATCATATAGAAGACTGGAAAAATCAGAGCGGACTAACGTAACTAAAGCCTGCTGCACAATCGCACGTATTTGCTCGGCATTTTTTTAACTCCTTGACCAAAAAAACAACAACACTTGCATATGTCTTATTGTCTTGGTCCAGCCTTGTCATCTGTCAAAGCCAGTGGGCAATCTGAGGAAATCTACCGGGTGAGCATATAGTGGTAGATTTATTCCCCTTATTTTTTTCACATACATGTACACACACATGCGTTTACCAAAAGAATATTCTGCTGACTCTCTTATACGTCAGCTGAGTTCAAATTGCCCACTGAACAAAGCTTCGCAGACTCCGCCTGGTCCAACATTGAGTGATCAAACTTCACGTCAAGTGTTGTTTCTCTTAGAATTCACATTCGTTTTCAGTGGAGGTTGAAGAGCTGAACTATTTACATGTAACCAAGAAGTCAATTTAACTTAAGCTCTTCATGTAAACAAAATAAATTAAGCCAACTGATATGAAATTATAATCGTCCCCCATCAGGAAAGCAGAACGTTTTTTTTTTTCGTCTTCATGTTCTGCTGCCTGACAGTTTGGGGGGATTGGACATCAACCACTGAAGGGTCCGAATGTACAGTGGAGTTCCTTTTAGAGGTTCAATCAGGGCTGAAACATGGACATATTGTTTGCAGGTCAGTTGGCCTGGTTCCACAGCAGGGCCAAGCAGGGGCTAATCAAGGTATCGATTACATCACCAGAACAAATGGGATCAGCTTCTTAAATCTTTGCATACATCGCACATGCTAACAGAAGTAATAGTAATAGCAGATGAAATCCTTGTTGCATGCATAAGTGTGTTGAATCTCGGGATATAGGGCGATGGTACTTACAATGATGTGGGTGGTGTGTTGTGATGAGGATCACCTGCTGCCCGTGTTGGCAGGAGGAGTGTTTACACCTGTGATCCGGAGCTAAATCCTCCTGTGTGTTTAAGAGGTGCTGTCACCTCCGATCATCCGTGTAAACAAAAGGTCTGGTCCTGTCTGATATACATGGATTTGTGCCCCTATTACACCGTCAGTTGCTAATGTGCTGTGGAAGCTGCCCTGCTGTGAAACACGTCAGGCTGGATTTGCCCATTCTTCATTTAACCCCCGACCTCCAGAGATTTCAAAGAACTTAAGAATACTGGAATTACTTTTTTTTTTTTTTTTGTTTTAAGAGAAAACTCTTCATATAACTCTCCAGGATAGAGTGAGCGAGAAAATTTTGAACTCTTTTAAGCCTTTTAGTTGTGTTTCCCCTTGAAAGGAGCTTTTTGGCAAACAAGGGTTTCAATGTTTGTGGTGGAAGCGGAGCCAGTTTCTCAAGCGCATGCTGACACTAACAGTCAGTCAAACAGCCACAGGCACTGATGGATGCAGCACTGGGAACTGTGTTCAGCAGCAGCCATGTAGTAGCTCGAATATCTTTATCCAAAATGTGTCTGTATAGTGCAATGTGACCTCAGAGTCCCAACTTCAGCCAAAGTATTTAATTTCAGCTGATATCATCCGGTCTTGCCGCTACGCTCGAGCTTGACATCGGTGTCAGACTTTCACACTGTAATAAGTTAAGTAGGAGTTGAGCCCGGGAGCAGCGACGTCACATGGCTGCTGCTGCTGCACAGCCAGGCACAGTTCTCTCACAGTGGCTCTGCAACTGCCATAAAAAAGACCCAACAACTAGTGACGAGACGGCTTTGAGAAACCAAACTTCAAGCTCAAACCAGAGCTGCAGATTTGACATACAAGTCAATGAGTGAACTCGGCCTCTCAAAAGCATAAAACCAGCGCAGCTCTCTTAGTTTTTGTGATTAGCATCAGTAAAACTACATGTCTTGTTTGGATCATCACTGAGGAAGAGGGTGTGGTAAAAGAGCCTGGTGGGATTATGCTTTTGGGAACCAGCTCATTAGAGACCTATTGACTCCAGTAGACAGATAAGGAAATGCTTTGAGTGGCCTCAACGCACGTTTTTGTAATTTTTTTTGCCAAGGTTTGATTTAGTTCAAGCCTAGTTTGTTTCCTTCCAAATAGAAATAAAGAAAACATGTATAACCCAAACATGAGTAAATATACATTTTTTTTTTTTAGTCACAGTTGGCCAATACTTAATAAAAATAACAAAAATAAGAGACAATGTTCGAATTCTTGAAGGCACAGTACAGAAACAAATGATCCATCTGAATGTTTTGCTTCAAACAAAGAAAATGCTGTTTTGTAGTTGTGATATCAAACAACTACAAGTTTCTAAAATTCAGTTTGCTAGCATCATAAGTAATGGGCAACAACGTCTGCATGCTTTTCCCACCGACTGGGCTTTCATTATGCACAGTCCCTAATCCCTTCAGTGTCATTACACATCTTTCTCAGACCTCGGTAAATAAGTACCTCAAATGTTTTAAAAAAGTGTAAAAAAAAAAAAAAAAAAAAAAGTAACATTTTTGTTGCCTCTTTTTTTTTAAGAATCCATCATGTTAGTGACGGAGTCCTCAGCCAGTTCCTTCCTTATTTTTGAATTTGTATGCAGACATGTTTTGCTCAGATGTGACCTCTTTCCCGTCACCGTGCTATATTTTAGAAAAGTTTTTGGCCGGTGATTTACAACATGGCCATGCATTAAATACAAAGATGACACGTGAGGAAGGCAGAAACACAATGAAGCCAAAACTAAAGAGACAGAAATGGATTCCCCCCTGGTCTTCTACAACACGTTATAAGTCGTTATAAGTGTATATCCAATCTTAGGGGTTAAAGGAAGTTCCTAGTTTTTCTTCAGATACTTGTCACACAGGGGAAATAGCTCAAATATCCTCACTGAAACCAAAAGACGCTGCAAGCTGAAAGCTAACAAGTACATCTGGGTCATTTTGAAAAATTAAACAATTAAAATTGAGGAAACCCTTTAGAATGGTGTCTATTGTGAGGTTAACCAGGAAATAGGGAAATCAAAAGGAGAAAGGATGGGGGGGGTCTGTAGGGAAAGGACAAGAATATGAAAGCATGTAAGGGACAAATAAAAATATCGGAGCATACAAGG
>CAAKHC010019585.1:6340-16948 GCA_901007825.1 Macroramphosus scolopax | reverse complement strand
GGGGGTGCTATATAAATGAGTATAAATAGTTTCATAGCATGCATGAAGGTTCTTGGGGTTGATGGGGACCAGACAGATGGGGTGCAGACAACAGTGCTGAGAAAGGAAGAAGGATAAGAAGGGACGAAGAAGAAGAAGAAAGAGGGCTGAGTGGGGAGGTGTGTGTGTGCGTGTCTGTGTGTGTATGTATGTGTGTGTGTCTGTGTGCAGAACGCCTAGTTGCCCCACCAGTCAACTTGAGAGTGTGAGTAGTTGCCTCCGTAGCCGTCACTGCTGTAGAAGTTACCAAAGCCACCTACAGGGGGGGGGGGGACACAGAACGGTCAAAACAATTAGGCAAGTAGCAACGTAAGAGGCTTCATCCAGTACTCCTGAATTAACCAGTCAGTTAAGGGAAATATTTAGCTTCAGGGTCAACCTCCAGTTGTTTATCCTCACCTCCTCCAAAGCCCCGGGTTCCTCCATGTCCAGCCTGGTTGCGACCTCCACGTGCTACAAACCCTCCAGTGCTGCCTCCAGCAGCCGTCTGGCGGTAGTCCCGAGCTCCGAAACCACCGGCGAACCTGTCGATTTGCACAAAAACAGAGTTTAGACCCTTAACTGACATTAACACCGACAGGAAACACACAACTTAAGATGACTTCAAGACGTGTTTGAAGATCTATTTCAGGTTGTAAAGATGGACTACGACTGAGGGGAGACTGGGCATGCGGACCTCTTAGAGCGTCCTCTGTTGCTGCTCTTATGCTGGTGTTCATAGGCCAGGCTCTCGAGCCATGAGGGCACTTCCTGTTTGGCCTCGACCAGGATGTCCAGCAGGTCTTTAGTGATGTTCCCGTTCTTATCATTGAAGAATGACGTGGCCAGTCCTTCAGGAAACACACAAATAGGGAGATTGTTAATTCTTTTGAGATACCTGAGATTGGAATTAAGATGTTACTTGTGAAAAAGGACTAGAGGAAAGGTTTAATAGTTTTAATCATTTTACCCAGGTTTCCTACTCGTCCTGTACGTCCAATACGGTGAACATACTCCTCTATGTCACTTGGAAGGTCAAAGTTAATCACATGTTTCACATTGGAGATGTCCAGACCCCGAGCTGCTACCTGTGTGAAGGACAAGTGCAGGAAAGGTCACTCACACACACTGAAAAAGGCTTTTGAAATACCAAGAATGGTGTCGCTTCTAGCTGTCAATCACTCGTTGGTAAGTATTGATATTTGATCACTATCCACCAGAATTTTACTTCCACTGACCGCTGTGGCCACCAGAATGGGGCATTTTCCTGATCTGAACTGGCTCAGCGCCTCCTCTCGGTCTCTCTGGGAGCGGTCACCATGGATACTGGTGCAGGCGTAGCCTTCCCGATACAGGAAGTCCTCCAAGGCATCGGCGCCTTTCTTGGTCTCCACAAAAACCAGAGTCAGCGAGTCCTTACCTGGTGAACCGAGAGAGAATCAACAACTGAGGTTAAACATTCCTGATCAATGTTGCTGCCTAAACTCTTAAACCCAGAAGCTGATTTCAACTTTGATGAGCATCACGTAGCTGCAGGGCTGCATTGTTCACACTTTGAAGATCCTTAGTTAAGTCTCCTGGATGATTATCGCACTGGCTTTATGGACGTGGACTAACATCTGGGTAAAGGAGAAATTCTTTGAAAAGTCAAGAAGTTTCCAAAATCATTTTCCGGCCGGGATTAATAAACTTTGCCTGCAGAATTTAAAGTGAAACTTCAATCTGGCCTTTAATGGCCAGCGTTGCTCTGAGCCTCTGTGACCAACGGACCAATCCACCTGCTGATGATGTCAAAAAAGTATTTTCAGACTTCCCGTCTCACAACATGTTGGGTAACGAATGCATTTTGCTACACAGATTACAGTGAACTGTGTTAGCAAAGACACCAAACCTGACAAAACTCCTGGTCAAGTTTTACTCAACAGAAAACTGACGGCACCTTGCAAGTCAAGTTTTCACATGAAGCCAAAATATTTTCTAATATCTGAATTTGTGCAGTTAGAAAAATGTCAATTGATTATCTACTTCATTAATATCCTCAATAATATTTGCATCGGACTGAACGTTAATCCCTGAACAGACAGTAACATCTCACAGCCCTGCTTGCGGTGCCTTCTAAGAGGGTTCCAGTGTGTGATGTGACAAATGAATCGTAAACAACATGCACATTAATAAGTTGAAATGTTTACATCACATTGCAATAGTTGTTTGAACAGAACGGTGTGACGAGCAGCAGAGAGTAACGTACAAATCAAAAGTATAAAAATAAGAAACAGGATCATTGGCACTGTGACGAGAGCCGCTGATGAAGGAGAGAGTTTGGTCACAGTGTTCTTCCTCGATGCTCTTGCTCCGTGGTGACACAGTGCTGTCACAGCCTGATCATAATGGGACGTATCCACTCATTAAGTGGCGGAGATTTGGCAGCAGCAAAGCATCCAGGTTACAGAGTGACTAGAGTCTCTCCGTTAAGGTTTGGGGTCTGACTTGAAGACACCACGGAAACATACTGCACATGAAGATGCCATAAAACAAACTTGAACAACAAAGAAACATAAAATAAAAAATAAATAACAGGTGGTGGATGCTTGGCAGACCTGACTCATGAAATGATACAAAAAAACAGAATAAATCTTCCATCCACAGAAAAGTGTATTGAGGGCAGGCAAATTATCATAAAGTAAACATGTTTCTTCAGTGAAGATCTTACCAGGTTTCTCTACGTTGTCTCCAGTATTGTCCTGAACCTCGCTGGGGATGACTTGGGATAAAACCAAACCAAACCATCAACATGTACACAGCACTCGCTCACCAGTACAAAACCGACTGTATATAACCGAACGGAAACGAAGGTTCGCCACCACTAACAATTGTTTTGCCAACGCAGAATGTGAAACTTCTTGTTGAAATAAACAAGATAGGGATGACGTTTCCCTTCGCAGGACGTCGTCCCCGTCCCTTCCCGAGGCCACAAAAAGGAAAGATCACTGTACGTTCACACATGTACCTGCAAGAGCGTCAACAACCCCTCGCACTGCCCGCCCGAGTGAACGCAGTCTGACCCCTGCTGCTAAAGGCTCACTGCTAATGCAGAAAGACTTTGATCTTGCAGATTGTTTAGAAAAGCAAGAATTACAATAACTTAACTAATGTAAAATAAAACCCCAACAGTAAAGTTTGGAACGTGTCCGGATGTTCCCGAATAGTTGACAGACAGAGTGTTGATGGACATTGTTGGACAATCGACACATTGTAATGAATTGGCTAAAAATCATGGACAACAAAGTGGGAATGTCAAATTTAGGATGCATGTTTCTTGTGCTGAAACACATTTGAAGGATCGGAGTTCCTCTGTCATTGCTTCTCAAAAGGTCTCACCTGTAGCACTAAGCAGGTCCAGGAGAAAAGACCTCTTATCGCTATCTTCAACCCAAACAACTTTCTGAGTGATGTTCTCTGAGGTGGAGCCCACTCTGCCCACCGCCAGGAAGATGTACTCCTCCAGGAAGTCCCTGGCCAGGATCTGCAGCAGGAACGGACGATGACAAAAACATTTACAGCACACTCATTGGCCAATTTATTAGGTACACCTTGTCAACTAATCTCAAAAGCAAAGGTCTATAAGAGATAAGAGAGTAAAACACAGCTGTGAGAGGAAACATCGTCACTGACTAACAAACCTGGATCTCTTTAGGAAAAGTAGCGCTGAACATCATAGTCTGTCGGATGCCCTTAGGAGGCATGGTGTCCTGTTCCACGATGCGTCTGATCTGCGGTTCAAAGCCCATGTCCAACATGCGATCGGCCTCATCCAGGACAAGATAGCTGCAGTAAGAAGACATCGGTGAGCGTCACTGAACTTATAAAACAATGCAAGTATGAACAGTTACCCCCAGTTTGTTTATGTCTTACTTGCAGTAATCCAGTCCGATCTTGCCCCTCTCCATCATGTCCACCAGTCTTCCGGGTGTCGCCACCAGCAGGTGGCAGCCTCGCTCCAGATCTCTGATCTGCTGGCCGATGTCTGCTCCTCCATACACCACACAGGGGCGCACTCTGGAGCGGTAGGAAAACTACCAAGAAGATAACAGGTTAACACAGGAATATTCTTATATTTGTAAGGATTTCAAGTTAGAGAGTGTGTGAATACCTTCCTGGCTTCATCATATATCTGCAGGGCCAGCTCTCGAGTCGGGGCCAGTACCAGAGACATGGGGTACTGCTTACGACGACCGTACTTTCCATTTTCCTGTAATACAATGACGAAGACGAAGGCAGTCAAACAGGGGATATTCAGAATGCAGCACGTTAAAGATGGAGGGCGAGGGATGAAACGGGTCTCACCTGGCCCGAGGTTTTAGCTGCATTAAGAGCTTCTCCTGGTCCCTCAGTGTAGATCTGGCTGAGAATGGGCAGCAGGAAAGCTGCAGTCTTCCCAGAACCTACAGGCACAAAGACAACGTCATCCATCTTCACACGCATTCAGTGAAATCATATACACAATCATTTACATTGTGTGTGTGCGTGCTTGTGTTACCTGTCTGTGCGCAGGCCATGAGGTCACGCTTGGACTTGACAATAGGAATGGCATATTTCTGGACAGGGGTCGGTCTGGTGTAGCGACTCAGACCGATGTTGCCCATGACAATCTCACCCATGTCCACATCTTGAAACTACAAAAAAAATCAAATGACAGAAGATTAATTACCTCCTTTTATTAACACAACAACAAAATACAACAAAGACGCAGGAATACAAATCTTTCAAGCTTACGCTCTCGATGTGATGAGGGCAGTTCTGTCCTGTGGCCTCAACAGGGATGTCATCATATTTCTCGAAATTAATCCCAGTGTTGCTGGCTGAGAACAACTCGCTGCAGAGAGGCAGAGCAGAAGAGAGCAAGTTAATCGAATGTTCAGAGAAGATAAAAGCAACAAGAGTTACACTCTGTGTGTCTTTGTAATAATCATGATGTGACCTTAAATCAGGTCTTTGAGTGACATTTTGACAAATCTGTGTTTTGGAATGAATTATTACAATTTTCTGCGGATATCAGACGGTTCCAGCTGAAATAAATAATTGTCTTTCATGCCTGACAAGTTAGTTTCCGGCACGTGCTCCCCAAGTACTCATGATAAGTTCTATTATGACAACGGTCAACAAAACAGAAAAGATATATAGGTCAACTTCTCCAGACTAGCATGATGAAGTAAGTAAACATTTCTTGGGGCCAGTAAGGCGTCTAACTTACTGTTCCAGGCGTTCATTACGTGGTGTTGGTTTGGACCAGTCACCTTCCTCCCTGGACTCCTCCACCCAGCGGCTGTTTCCTCCGCCTCCTCCACCACCACCACCGAATCCACCGTGCTCAAACCTGAGACAGACACAAATACAATGCGATGCTGATACCAAGATCGACTTATAGTCACCCATTTCAATGTGACTGGAGTTATTTACTATGCTTTGTATTTTTTCTTATGTGGGATGTCCTCTGTTTTAGTAAAGAAATAACAAGTCATGTGGGGGCAGTCATTCATTCATTCATTCATTCGATGGGTCATCTTACCTCCCTCTGTTAGCATTTCCTCTGTCATTGAAAAATGCAGACTTTCCTCGGTTATTGCCAAAAATGCTATAGGTGTCCTTGCCGGTGTTCCAGCCGCCTGCATCTGACAAGAGAATAGAAGACAAAAGAAGAATAGTTTTATTCATCCGCTTTATTTACCTCAACCAAGGAGGTTGCTTTCACCTTGTCTGTCTGCCTAGTCTTAATGGAAGTAGGTGGAGGGATGTAGAACGGGCTATGTGACAGGGTTTGGATATTAGCACAGCTACCTGTTTGTTGGACTGAAATATGGGAGATATCTAGGGGAAAATACACTTTGTTTCATTATTGTTGGAGCAGTGGGGGGCGGCTACAACACCAAAACATTGTATTATTTTTGAAAAGTAAGAGTAGAAGTAAGTTTGGAAGCAGTCCCACCTTTGTTTTCGTACCCACCAAAGCTCATCGGCTGTGCTGGGTTGATGGGGTTGAAGGAACCGCCCCTGTTGCCACGGTAACCACCTCCTCCGACGCCACCTCGGCCCCGTTCCATGCGCGGCGGGCCACGGTTAAACGAGTTACCACCGGCCATGCGGTTGTCATGGTAGCCATTGACAAAGTTGCCGCGGCCCCCGTCCCAACCATCTAGAGAGGGAATTGGAACAATGATTACATTTTTTTGTCTCTTAAAAGGCATGAAACTATGACAGTGAATATTGTTAACTGACTCAAAGAAGAACTTACAGTTGGCTGCAGGTGCGATGGTGTAGCCACCAGGTCGACCGGCAGCAAAAGCAATTCCTGGTGAAGAGAAGAAACTCTTTTGGTTTTGTTTTCAGAAGTAATAAGTGCAGGTTAGTAAAAGGCAGGTGCCACGTGGAGTTTTGTTGAGTAGAAGCATTTTGGAGCAACATCTTTATTGGCTCTGCTTCATTAGCGTCGTGCACAAGGATGCATGGCTGCGAAACACACCCCATAGGTGGATGTCAACCCTCAACAGCTGATGGCGGCAGAGAGCAATGAATTGCAATAACTCTCAATAACTTAAAGGCAAGGAATAAGAAGGCTGCAGGCTCGCAAACGTGGACAAAAGTTGTTTTTGCATTTTCATTCAAGGACCTAAAGAGGCCTCAAGGATTCACACAGTGCGTTCTGGTGCGCTAGAAATCCTTATAAATGTTAAAATGGACATTGACTTCACCCTCCTCACCATTTTTGGACACATCGTTGTTCCGTAAATGTGGAGGAATGTATCGCCCTGCAGAAAGAGAGACAGTGTCTCAAGAATTATATTATATAAGTTTTATTATTAAAGATCCATGGCTGAGCCCTGACTGCGTTTGATACTGGTGACTTAGGTTTGTGAAAGTACAATATGAAAAAGTACAAGTCACATGTTTCAGAAGTTTAAAATACACTGAAGACATGCATTTTTCGTACGGTTACAGTCCTGTTCTGTATCTAACCCAGAGTGGAGATGCACACTGTAAACTGGAGGAACAAGAAATGTGATGGCACAACAAATGTCACCTAATGTGAATCAAAAGCGTTAAATAAACAAAATATTGCCATCACATAGTGGAAGGTTGATTATTAAGTTAGTTTACAAAAGGAATAATTCAAACTCATCATCTTGCCGGGAATTATCACTTAAAAGATTTATTTTTACGTTCTAGCTTTGTTCAACTTTCTTGCCGCGCTGATTAATTGTCCATGAAGCCGTTCTTTGTTTTCTTGTTCGTCAGTCTCCACGACATCCCCAGATATTCTATAATGTGGGATTTCAGGCTGGTCTATTCATATTTTTTTGTAAAATGAAAAGAAAAAACTTCTAACAGAAACATGTTGGCTGCTTACTGCTATTGACGCCACCTTGTCCGTCTGCCGCAGTCAAGTCTAGGACAGCAAGCTGGAGAAACAGATAATCAGAGTTATTAGTTAGAAACCATCAGCTCACAGATAAACTACTAAGAATCAAGGTAAAGCTTCCTTTAACTTGCGTCTATAGCATGCGAAATTAACAAGAAAATGAAAGTAATTCAAAAATATCTGTGGGCAGTTTCCATCATCTTTCCTTTTATATTTATTCATATGAGACAGTAACAACACTGCACTGTCACTTCTGTTATAAATAAGATTTGTTGTTGTTAATCATGAATTTAAATAATTTGAAAATTGTATAGTGTCTCCAAGGCAACATTTCCACCTCAACATTATAACCCAACTGTAAGGTTAATTCATTTTCTTTTTATTCCAAGCAGGGACTTTTCTGTAAATCCAAACTGCATGTTGGGTGGAAACTTTAACGTGCAACAAGACACGACAGAGAGAACTCTCCCTCTTATCTGTAGAGAACACCTACAGATCATGTCAAATATTAACCACGGTTTGGATTGTTGGACGGCTCAGGTTTCCTCGTACATTTGAAGTTTCATACTGACACAAAAACTGGTTGAAAACCAGAAAATTGCAGTATTTTTTCAGTGTTGGTTGTGATAAACTAGTGGAAAGCTTGCTTACAGACACCTGAAATGGCTGAATTAAAAAAAGAAGAATCAACAATTGTTAAACAGTGTCTTTTCAGTACTAGATAACTGCACAGGGGTTTAAAAATGTTTGAGAATCACAATTATGGTTTTTGTTTAAGATGTACGAATCCACAGCCGGTTTCTGACACACTTTACAATGAAAGAGACAGCAGACTTAAATGTGTGCAGCTTGTTCTGAGCTCCCCGAGAAACATCTTAGATGTTGTGTTCCTGTTTATTCAGAAATAAATATTTTCTACAACAGAAACGGAATCTTGGTTGGAAAGCCTTTAAAAATACAGCAGCATTCATCAGGCTAATAATGACGAGGGGGTTTTAATTCTGCATGTTAGCTCTTCGATGCAGCATTTCTTGTACTCTGAGAAAGAGCGTGCATCATTTCGAAAAATGATGTCATTGTTGTGCATCCATCTCCCTTGTAGACATTCTGATTATTTTTTAAACCTTTCCAAATGATTATCTGGGGACATACAGTACTTTTCTGAAGCCATCCAACAGCCTGAGCAGTCAGGCGCAGCTCGATGGCTTCACCTACGTTGCTGGTGACGCAGAAAAAATGAGCATTTTAAAGCGGGACACTGTCTAGACGAGCATGAAAACTGTGCAATACTGCGTATTATCTGACAGTGAGTGGGCTAAGCTGTCAAACGCCGCTTTGTTAGCGTGTCAATCCCGCTTGCTTCAGCTCCGCATACCTCCATTTTATTATTGTATCAAGCTGCTAGACAAACGCAGTGAAGATAATAGTTGTTGGGTGCGTTTTATATGCACACATGCCAGAGCCGGCGGACCCGTTATTTATCAAGTAATTCTACGTCGCAATGAACACTTCCTAGTCAATCTGAGCTTCAAATCACAATAGGTCGTGAAATGTAAACTTGTTTTATTTCTGACATATTATATGTGGCGCTCAATGATATTGTTTTTTACAAAAAAGAGGTAAGTACTAGACAGTTCCCCGCTCCGTCGCCACATTGAGTCATGAGCGTGTGGAATAGAAGCGCACCCAACGCTAGCTAGCACGATAGCATCCAGCTAGCAGTCTTTTAAGGCTAGCCGGCAAGCTAACGCCGTTATAACACTTTTCACCACCTGACGCTGCAAGTGACCTTAAACTGTATTCTTACCTGCTGCTCTAGACCGTGGACATTGTCGACGGACACATGACTCATAACTATAGAATATGGAGGAAAAATGTTGTCGTTGAGAAAAGGACCTCTTTGTTTGCCGGGTTTGATGTAATGTTATTTCTCCGCGCCGTCTCTCTGGCCGCGACGCTGACAGTTTTTCACTGGTTCAACAGTTGTCTGCGACGCTGCTGTTGTATTTACGTGATGTTAAATTCCTATGTTTTCGCCACAAAGGTGGTACTTAATGCAAACTCAGCTGATGTCGATTTGCTGTACAGCTGGAGCTGAAGATGTGCTCGTAAAGCGATCACAATCCAAACCGGAAAAGGATCTGGTAATGGCAAAGTAAAAGACCAGTAGAGAAACATGTCAATTAATATTTTGATAGTTATACACCAATTATTAAGTATGTTTTTATATTAAATAGATCAAAATATTACTACTGTTTAAGTCTCTAAACTTTCATATATAATTAAGGATTATGCCCCCAAAGTGTTAAAGTTTAACATTTACGTTGAAGTGCAAATCGATTCCTTCACTTCTGCTTCCGTTGGCGCACCATAGCTAGCTTCATTCACCTATAATGTTATTAATCCACTCAACGCGAGACTTCCGTCGCAATTCATCGCGATATCTCCACTGTGCAGTAAAACAAAACAGTCACTGGACGTTTTTCAGGAAGTTTCAGGTTAATTTTCTTCCAAAACATTGGCGATTTTTGCTGTGATGACTGTAAGTTTGCTGATATGCGTTATCAAATGTTCCATATAACACATATGTTTCAATTTCTCCCACTAAGCCCAGTCAGAACCTTGAAAGTTGGATGGACAGCATGTTACTATCCTGGCTGTAAAACAATGTTTCTTTCAGTTGCTATTTTTGTAAGAAATTCCCTCCCAGTTGGCAAACATTAAAAAAAAGACCGGAAAGTCAAAATTGTTCAGCTTTGGAGACACTTTCGACGAAGCTCCACAGGACAGTAACTGATCCTTTGCACTCGTGTCCATATATATATATTTGGGTTTAATGTGCACTGCATTGTTCTTGAAGGTGCCCACTTCAACGCACCTGCAATAAAGTTTGAGGTTATTGCTGGAAGGACATGTGAAACAAAATCAATGATTGTGACGAAAAATCAAAAGAGGATGAGATTGTCCTGGAGGAGACTCTGTGCTTTCAGCTGAAATGTACAGGAGACAATTTAACTCCTCTGTCCTGAAGGTTTCCAAAATGTTAACAGCCATATTCTTCTCTGCATAGTTCAAGTTTTTTAAGTACATACAGTGGAAGTGAGTGGTCAGGCGTAAGGGTTCCCTCTTGTGGCGGGCATGCGCAACAACAGTTTCCATTCTTCAATTTGAGTTAA
>CAAKHC010019584.1:30945-73637 GCA_901007825.1 Macroramphosus scolopax | reverse complement strand
GATGAATGGAACTTAAATTATATTGCAGCCTAAATGTAAGTGATTCAGGAAACAGTTGATATAATACTTTTACTATCTCCCCTACTTTCCCAGAAACTAGTAAAGGTCTCTAGACTGACCTTTTTTTTTTAACGTGTTGGGTGAAGTCTGTTTTATGTCAAACAGCATTATTCGTCTATCTTGGCTCAACTGTTCAGTGTCAGTGGGATGAAATAACATATTAATGAACTGAGGCGTCGATGAACTAAGCAAAACTAAACAAGTTCTGAGGGGTTCTGTCGGTCTGAGGGGAGGCCCAACCATCTCAGACCTTGAAACCCCCCTGTTGTAGAGCCGTACCCAAGATGAACGGGTGAAGCAGTAGTTCTGCTGCGATTACACATTGGGGGTGTGTGTGTGTGTGTGTGTGTGTGTGTGTGTGTGTGTGTGTGTGTGTGTGTGTGTGTGTGTGTGTGTGTGTGTGTGTGTGTGTGCGTTAGGATGACATTCCGAGTCTGCAGTGGATTAACTCCAGGACCCATCTCCATTCCAACCAGGGCCTGATCAAATACACTGAAGGACAGATATCAGACCTCCAGAAGTTTCAAATGTCCACCTCCCTCATCTTTCACCCTTCATCTCTTCTACCAAGAGTGAGGGCTGCACATGCATTCTGTGCAACTTGTGGGAGAGAGACGTCCAGCCTCCTGTGGTGTAGCGTAAAGGGTAAAGTGTAGAGGAAAGTGACCCTGTTCAGAACTGGCCTCATCAGGCGTTTTGGGTCACTCGATCACAAGTGTACAGCTCTGAACACGTGAGTTCACATCTGACATTAGAATGCCTCTCCTCATGTGTCAAGTGACCACTTCAGATCGGATCTCACTTCTCCGCCCTATATGCAAGTTAGCACATACCATATATAAGTTGGCATTAACCAGCTAAGAGGCAGCAGCTTACTCTGCGTACCTGAATTCAAAGAAGAAGATATTCATGCAATAGAGACCGTCGAGTGTTTCAGGCAAACCAAGAAGTTTCATGCAAAACAGCCATATGTAAATCTGTACTCATGGTTTGCAAATCCGTGCACACAGTTCATAAACCTTGTCCTAATCCTAATCCGTGCCAATATATTTGCGATTCATGCCCTACGATTTGTAAACCAATAGCTCTCTTGTTTACCATAAACCTTTCAGCTCGAGAAAAGATAAGTTCATAAACTGATTTGTGAAGAGAGGACAGATTGACACGTGGTTCCTTTTTCTTAGCTCGCTGCCAGGACGCTGATTAATACCAAGTCTGAACAGAGACCAGAAAGTGCAGCAGCTAACATGCTTACCCTGAATCTGTCCTCCCAGGGGCTCTGCAGCATCTGGATCATCTGGAGAGGATTCCCCTGCTCCAGGATGACTGTGACTCTTCTTCCCTCTACTCCTCTTCCTCCCTGACCTTCGGCGTCTCCTGCACAGTGACCTCTGAGCTGTGATGTGAAGAGCAACTGTGGTTAGTCAGAGTAAAATCAAGCCACTGGGAAATCTGAAAACCTGATAATAAAGATTATTTCAAAAGGCATTTTAAGTCAGCAGAAATTATATAACGCAGTGTGTTTGAGTTAAGAAATGTTGCGAAGGTAGGGGTAAATTAAGAGGACATGATGTTCTGCCAAACTTATTCCCTCTAGCTCAGACTTGGGACAATTAAATCGTATCAGCCTTCCAGGGAATGTGCTCTGAAATTAGTCGATTGAGCTGTTGGACACACTTGCTTGTCACACTGCTGACTAGCACTGCAGGATGTGACAAAAAGAAACATCTGTTAAGCTCAAACTAATCCTAAATTGAGCAGTAAAGGTTTGACTGAATAAGCTCATGGGGGGGTTTCAGATGCGACCAGGGATAGAAGAGCGGACAGAGGCACATTGTCTGCTATTGCCAAACTGGACTCAAAGGTCATGAGAGGGTCAATGAATTTAATTTAATTAGATGGGAAGGTCCTTCAGACCCAACCAGGCTTTTCTTCCAGTCCACTGTGCGTGAGACAAAGGAAAATGTGACCAGTGTTCAAAGAAATATGGGATGTTTCTTGTATGACTCACGCTACTATAATAAATCTGTTTTGCTTTGTAGAAAGTGAGCACGAGCTTCTAATCTCCTATATTGGCATCATAGCTGATATTTTTGATTTGGCATTTGACAGTTTAGTTTATGATCCCCATTAGCCATTACAACATGCAACAACTACACATAGAATGCAAAATACATACAAGAAATCCAGATAAAGTAAAGATGCACACATCATACACACAGTCTAAGAACAAAATACATATAATACAATGAGTAGAAGCTGTATCAAGAGAACAATAAGTCTTTAAAGGGATTCACACAGTGCCCGTTTTACCTTTATGATGTTTGGATGCTGAAGTCTCTGCAACAAGACCATTTCTTTCTTCAACTTGTAGGAAACGAGTTCACGGCAGCCACGAGGATCTTTAAAATCCTCCAAACACTTTCCCATGTCTATGCCCTGCTCATTGACGAGTTTCAGAGCCACGGGCTGACCTCCGTCCAAATTCACTTTAACGACCAGTTTAGTGTATCCAGAACCGAGGATCTCCACCGCCTGCATGTTCACCAGAGAATCGCAGCCCATTTCATCCATATGCGCTTTCTTGGAGCCATGTGTGATCTCATTCCACAGGTTATAATCCAAACTTGATTCTAGTGCTTGATCACGTTGAGGAAAACGCTTCTCAACATCACTGGGTAAAAGCAACGGGATGATTTCTTTGCGCCTCTCGTTGAGTTGGTAATTCAACGCCCGGCGGAGCGACGCAAGCTCCTCGTCTCCAGAAATACTTGCATTGGAAAAGTGCGATATTCTAGCTCCAAACTGCTGCACGCTGCTGATCAAGAGTGACACCAGAACAGAAAGAACCACGAAAGCCAGAAGCGCAGCCGCGCGTAACGAGTTGCCCGTCGCGGGCATTTCTCTCCCGTGGCACGGACACTGCAGCGGGGAAGACGCACGGCTGCAGGCTGGACGAACGCTCGCTGCGACTCAATTGGGGCTTCTGACTTTCTGCAGAAGTGATCAGAACCTTGTTTCCACCTCCGCGGGAACTCCCTCTAGAGGTGTGTCCTGTCCGTTCGTAACTTTACACCCACGGAACAACTTTGCAGGACCTCATGTTGTCACTCATTCTTCATGTTAAAGCACTTCCCGCAGCTTAATCACTCTTTGTAGTATGAATACATGATGGGAGTGCCTGAGAAAAAGGCCTATTGTATTTAACATAGACACAGTTGAACATAAGAATCCTACATTTATTTTGTTAATATTCTTCTTCTAACTACATTAAGTATTAGTGGTAGATTCACTATGTCTCGCTACATAAAGCAACCACCTGTTAGTTGTTTCTAAACTTTATTTGCAGCAGTATGGAAGGTAGAGGAACTGCAAACATGTTCGCAATCTGTCCACCAGGTGGCAGCAGATCGCCCCTTTGCCTTGTCACTGAAAGAAATTGATTTATTACTGTCACAAGCACAGCCAGTTAAAATACATATCGAATCAGCACACAAAACACTCCATTGTGGTCTTTGTCTACATCCAGTCTCTCATGGTACTTCTGGGTGCTTCTTTATTTATCCTGCTGCGTTTTCTTCACGGATCTCGAGGCGGCATCGGAGCTTTAATGAAGCGTTTCCCTTCACATTACCACTCACTGGCAGAGTTCTGCCACAGGAAATTACCATGGTTGTCACCTCAATGCCAGCCACAAGCCAAACCCCCTTCTCTCAGCCTCCAATTATACATGTGTGTGATTCTGCGTCTGGTCCAGGGTCACTGTGTACGTGTGTGTGTGTGTGTGTGTGTGTGTGTGTGTGTGTGTGTGTCTGGCAGGGTGAAGCAGCTAACCAGAGTAAGTTAATCAGTGTCTGAAGTCAACAAGGCATCAGCCATGTCAGCTGCAACACGAGCTGTTCTGAGGCTGCATGCCAATAACACAAGGGGCTCTTGTTGAAGCTGAGGATGGTATCGCATAAATCACTCCAAACTTGAGCATGACGGTTCAACAGCTGTGCAGGAACATATTTTCACCAAACTAATTGAGTCCCGCTCTCATCTGGTAGCTCAGATGCAGTTAGATGAAACAACCCTGTATGAATCAGTTTAAATATCATGACTCATTGACGCACACAGAGATATAATATAGATATATTAGGTTATAGCAGTGAGATTAAATCTCCAGAATATTTGTTTCCCATTGAGAACCACACACTTTCATCTCTCCGACAAAACGTTCTCACATCCCTCTTTTATTGATCTTTCCCTTTCTTCCATTAAATCAATTTTACAAGGTGGCCCCTCAGACAGGAGCCCAGTACCATGATTCATATTTATAACAAGAGCCAGACCAACTTGCCTCATTAGCAGCGAGTCACACAGATCAGCTGGATCACAGTTTCTCCTTTCTTTTGAGCTGGTCGAATCTGGCTGACGAACACTTTTTATAAAAGTAGCCTAAAGTCACACTTATATGAAAGTCAAAACCCACTAAAACTTTAACTTATTTTACTAAAACTTTAACAGTAAAACATCTTTGTAGGCTAACATCAGTAGGACACACACATATACATGAAATGTTATTAATTACTCTACACTCATAATAAAACATAATAGTAGAAATTCAATAAATAACAGAAAACTTTCTAACAAGAAACTATGAATGTTATGGCTTTACTAATGATTAATGATTAATTTAGTATTATTTTGTTGATTAGTTGTAAGCTAAAGTTTGAGTTGCCAGTTTGGAATATTCCCTTGGCTGATGTTTACGTTTTGTATTTGTTAATGTAAGTAAACCTTTACTCTGCTTATCAGTTTATCACTTTCTAATCAACCATCTAGTATAGAAAAGTAACTAACAAGGGAGTTTACTCATCAAATCAGCTCCTCTATGTTGTTAGTAAATGATTTAGGTTTTTATGGATTATAATGTATCGGTAAATGTTCTATTAGGTATTAAAACACACCATTAGTTGCAATTACTTCCCCCTTTATAAATGTTTCAGACTCAAGGCAGACTGGAGTCACGTATTCGATGACTTCAAAAAATAATTAAAGGCGATGAACTCCAGATTGAATTTAACTCATGACTTCACTTGGACTTGAGCCTCATGACTAGAAACACTTAATACTCTGCCCATGCCCCAAATCCTAAAATAATGATGACAGAATACGTATTTATCCACCTTCAACACACCTTTTATAAAGTAATAATGATTTTTTTTTGTAAATTAAATATATTTCTATCTATTACTCATTTGAATTAAAAGATTTAAAAGGGCGTTACATTTGTTAGAATGCACTAGGACTTGTTTAGCACTAGAATGTTGACTTAGGACTTTGGAGTAAACACCTGAGACTTACTGGGACAATTAAAACACCGACTTAGTGCCACCTGTGTAAAAAGGTACCAATCATTTATGGTAGTTAGAATCAATTGGACGAGCAGACATTAAAATGCTTAGTGTATAATGTACCAACTAGGTAAGAGGACCAGGCTTCATGACACATAATGAAACATCAGGTGTACCTGAAGGGATGGAGACCTCCACCTGAAGGGATGGAGACCTCCACCTGGATGATGTGCTGCAGCTGGTGCCGGTGAGGTTTCCCTTTAATTGAACACAGCATCACTGTCTGTGGACCTCCATGATATAGGCGACACTAAAGAGCAGCTGTAGCTCCTGTCCAAGCCAATTAATCAGGCACCGATACATATTTTCCGTCACCGGAGCTCCAGCACCGCAGCCGGTTGGACAGCGACCAGCCACCGGCCTCCGCATCACCGCGGCTCCGCCAATCAGAGCGCAGCTCGGCGCAGATTCACCCGAACAGCCCCGGTTCGGCTCTGTAGTAGCATCCTAAGGAACTGAGCCCGTCCCGATGATCCTCGTGGATCAGTCTAGGTACATGGAGACTGTTTGGCTCACCCATTTACAAATGAAGATGAATCAATAATTGCCTTTTTGTTTTAGTTCTCAACACCGAATCGGAGGGAGATGGACGCTCGCTCGACGACGGGAGAAAGCACGGATGCGATTGTGATGGATGATGATCCTACAGATGAAAGGGACATTCAGGAGGCTTGTCAAAGGTGGGTTGTTGTTTTTCTTGGATGCATCGTGTAAATTGAAAGAAAAAGGACATTCAGTACAAGTAAATGTGTTTTAACCTCTTGTGGCCGCCAAGTCTGCAGCGACACACAGACACTCCAGATGTGTTGATGTGGGTTGGTGCCATGGTGCTGTTCCACAACACTCTTATGATTTCAACATATTATTAACCTCTTTCTGCTGCCAAAACCAAGATGTCAACATCCTATTTAGAATAATGATCACAGCATTTAGTTGCAATATTTTTCCTCAGCATACATGTCAGACTGTTTCTGTGTTTTAGCAGCCTGGTGTAGGAGACAGTACATTCAGTACTTTCTTTAATTAGCAATCATTAACTGTTTACTGTGGTAGCAACACAAACTATGGCAGCGGATGACACAAAGACTCTGTCAAACTCATGACATCTGTGATATCTGAGCGATCTGTTCTGTCGGTCAGGTGGGACTTCAGGGTCACTGACCCCGTCACTCACTCTGTTCCCCGCTGATGCAGCATGCGAAACTCAAACGTCAAGACAAGCTTCAGTGGGCTGGAGACTGCTCACGCAACCCATTACCTCAATAACAACCCTTTTGTATCTCCAAGAAGGCTCATTGTTTCTTCTTCTGGACCCAGAAGGCAGATCCTCAACCTTAGTAAGAGCCTACAAACACCTCCGGCTCACAGCCTGGCCTTTCTAAGAGTAGTGAAATGCATGAGATTGGCAATTTTAGAGATTTCTGAGGGCAGGACATTGAGAGGTGTCCCCAGAGTACAAGAAATAGATGTGGATAAAGACCTAAAGTCAATCTAAGTTTGAAAACAGTAAATAGAAAATATAACAATTCTCACGAACAACTTAAATTAAGTTAATTCATATAAACTCTGTTGTCAGTTTTATCAAGGCACAGCTTGATAAAACAGTCTAATAGCCCTGGGATACATGTTTTGGAGGGTTTGTGATGCAGCTGAATTGGATAATGCTGTTTATTTATTCCAAATGTGGACTTAATAAAATTACCACTAAGTATATATTTGATAACATTGGAGCAACCAGTCTTTTGTATTTGTGCGTTAACGTGAGCAAAGTTTTCTGAGGTCGTTCTTACGTCACTCCACAACAGCATTGTTCTCTTTATATTTAGGTTGTGGGGAGAAGCTCAGTGACACCTTCCTGGATTATTTCGGTATTCATCCACTGAAATATTAATGAGTTCCACAATTTGCTCCCCTCGTTTGTGTGGTTGTATTGGCGAGCTTGTGAAAATCCATCAAGGATAGGAAATAGTTTTATACACTCACATCCTGAATCCAGTGATGAGGAGGCTGCCAGGTTTTAGTAAACAGTATGTGTCAATAATATGTATATTGTTACCTGCAAGGAGTACTGATGAAATCCTGTTACATTACTTAACAATATAATGTCAAGTGTGTTTATTCATTTCCTCCGGCACATTTAAAGGCTTATTCAGTTGACAAATATTCCAGTGGGACAATGAGCTATTTAGTATTTATTATTGATATCATTTTACAGTTTTATTAATACAAAGAAAAAATAACTGCTGCTGTGAACGGCCAGATTACTCACCATCCGTGTGCCTTATTATGAGATGCAAATAAAACTGTGATGTCACTCAGCCTCTGTTGACTTACTCTGTCGCCATAGTGACAAGAGAGGAAGTGCTTTTGCGTCCAGTCTTCCGTGGAACAAAAAGCATGTGGTAGACTGCACAGACCTTCTGCCCCCGTTTACTGAGACACAATACAAGATGGGTTTTGTCTCGAAGTATTGAAGATCCAAGATCAAAGAAATGCCAATGTGCCTCATTTTATCCCCATTTTCATTCATCATTCAACACTTTGGTTCTCCGCTAGATTTAAAACAGCTTCTGGTGTTTGAATTAGTGGCAGAAAAGCAGGTCAGGAGAGTTTTCGAACGCTGTCTTATAATAGGAAAAGAATGTGATAGGAAACAAGACGTATTAAACAGCCTCAAGCCCAAACAGCTCTGGGACTGTCATCAATTTTGCAGATATTTAAGTGTACTTGTGAGTATTGGATACATTCAGAATGTGACCTGATCCAGTCAGGAGACAACCACAGTGATTACTGCTCATCCTGCGGGCACCATGAACGTCAGCAACCTACAAATCCTTTCCTGGCAGAATGACCTCAACCCAAGAGGAAGTCTGCATTTGATTGATACATTCTTTGTGTATTTTGGCCGTGTACTTGAGACCTACTTTAACAATATTCTACAAGGGTAGGACAACATATCCTGTCATAGGCGAAGGTGCGAGTGCTGATGTACTTCCATGTGTGACTCCTGTATGCCACCCATGAGTCATCACTCAGCGTCATGTCATCTACCCTGGACAGCCACCCATCCCTCTCAGAATGGGTTCTCTGGCATGACATGAAAATTGTCTATCACTCTTTTTCTTCTTCATACCGCTGCTTTCTTTTGTAATTGGATTTCCTTGCTTTCAGTAGCCAGAGTTTGGTGCCCAGAAATCCATTCTTTACCTAATTAGTTCTGCTGGCCCGCTCAGATCTCCATTGGAATATGAGACGAAGCCAAGCCGAGGATATAGTCAAGAAACTGAGATGTTAATCATAGTGAAGTGGGAGAGATGGATGGTTATGCATAAGTTATACAAACAAAACCTTCTGCTCATGTGAAAATTTGCACTTTCACCGCCGCTTCTCTCTCTGTCGCCAGTCATCTCCTCTCTCCTGTTATCACATTTTCCTCTCCCATCTTCTCAGCCACCTTTCTCACTCTCCTCCTGTGTGCCCTCTCTCTCCTCCTCAGCGAGATCCCGGCAGTGTCACTGTGCCCTCCTGACAGAGTGTGTGCTGGCGAGGCCCATTTAACAGACATCTTGGCTGACGGGGAGCTGTGTGACAGCTGCAGCAGCCTCGGCAGACCCTCTTCCTCCTGTCAGCTTTATCACCAAGTATGACTGAGCATGACTGTACTGTATAATGCTTTGGATTGATTTACAGGGCCACATTAAAACAGACAGAATAGATCCAGGATTAATGAGGCAGTGGCAAAGACCATCAATGTGTCACTGAAAAAGGGGTTTAAGGACCCCAGAATATTTGTGATTTAATTTCAGTATGGAGGATGTAATGTTTTTAATTTCCTTCTTTAGGTGCCGCAGGGTCTCCGAGCTCGAGCCTACGATTCGCCACAACCCCGAAAATGTCCCCGCTGCAGCCATCACGAGACACTCAGTCCAAACACACGCCGAGACTGTCAGTCAAACGCCACAGGCCCTCACACAGAAGGAGGCGTCGTAGTCAAAGTCGGACATAGTTGTAGTTCCGCCAATCAGACGTCTCATCATGGAGCGGTGAGGTGTCACTGGCTGCACGGGTCAAATGAAGGAGGGACACAGAAAGCAGCACAGCGACATGTTGTGACAGTCAGGTGTGTTTTGAGAATTCTTTTGTAGATTTCATGTGTTTTTGTGGGTTTTAATACATTTATCAATTATCAACAGGGATGGAGGACTCTGCTGCATCGTGAGGAGGTCAGCACAGAAACCAGTTTTCTATTTATAAACCCCAGAGGAACAACATGTCACACAGATTTAATCAGTGTCATTGACTATTTTTATTTCTGCTTAAACCATGCAGTTATTCACAGGTGCTAGTGGATTACCCGTTAGCCGTGCTCGTGGGTTGTGCCGTGCTGCTCCTCGGATGCTCTCTGGCCGGCCTCTTCATCGGTCCTCTGCCAGACTTCTCTGACCCCCTGCTGGTGAGTCAGGTTGGAACAGGTCATTGCTCCGTACATCAGGAGAGGTCAAACTAAGACATTAAAGCTACATTCTAAGACATTTAATCCTGAGGACTCCCTTGGTGCAGCACATGTGTCTCGACAATCCCCCCCCCCGCCCCCCTCCACCTCCGGCTGACTGTTAATTACTGTTTCCACAATGACAGGCGTATCCATGTACTTCAGTTTCATCTGAGCTTCAATGAGCCGCGTTGAATTAGATCACACTTGCTGTCGTCTTAATTAAATACATCATTCTTTCAGATGCATCTCTGCAGCATAAACACAAAGTAAATGAATTATTCTGAAATTCAACATGGGAATCACATGTAAACCTGGAAGAGCAGTTGCTACCTCGGTGGATGCTAATGTGGAGCCAGATGAGTATGTAAATACATGCACAACAATGATGCATCATTCATGACTACTATAAAAAAAATCTGCATTTGAATAGAAATGTAATCAGACCAAAACAAGTGCAACCGAAATTAACCTAATTATTTTTGTTTGTGTACTACAGCACACACACACACACAACGTCTCCCTCTTATCTAACTTGCAAACATCAGAGCACACCGTGGCCCCATCACCTGAAGCTACAGCAGTTTGTTGTTTACATGTTGTGATTTTCCACCACAGGAACTTGTGGTACCTGTAGTACCTCTGTCAGTATTCAGAAGTACCCACCACTACTGGGAAGGTATTTCTTAGCAGCTCTGAAAACCTTCCAGATGGTCTGGGATTGATGCTGATTGGTCGAGACTGGACGAGCAAATTCACGTAATAGTTTGACAGCTTCAACAGCAGGGAATCAGAAAGGATTAGTCTGTTTTGGCTATTTTCTGCCAGTTCTTTGCGTCTGTTGTTCTAGTGAGATCAGAATTTAGATCACGGTTGAAGCTACCGTGAAATGACTTCTCATGATTCCACATTTCGATGGAAACATCAGGCTGAAAGGATCAATTAGGACCTGGTGAGAGCTGCGACTTGCTGCAGTGGAAAAAGGCCTTTTTTGTCACATCAGTGTAAGTTTCCTTGTCACAGACTTGAGTTAAGGTTCTACGTTCTCATAACATGACTCAATTTGAAGTCGTGAAAACAGTAAAAGTACAATTCGCTTGTAACTTAAATGTTCAAAACAGCTTTTGAGATGAAGGCCGACTTCCAAGTAGCAGGGACGATGATTATCTTTTTCTTTCAAGATAACATCAAACAGTAATACATGTTTCCAATCCTGCAGCTGTGCAACACATCCGCACTGTCTTTTGTTTTGATCTGTACTTGTGTGTGTCTTCTGTCTTCAGGGCTTTGAGCCTCGGGGGACGTACATCGGAGTTCGCCAATCCAGTTTGTCCAAGCTGCTGGAGAACACTGGCCCGGGGAAAACCTTGTCTCCGTTACCACAGCAGCTCAGTAAAAGGTCAGCAGAGAATCGGAGACTGTAATGCTTTTTTACATTATTTTGCCCTAATAAATATAATATACATCATAAAGCTGAAAATCTGTGTGTGCTCTGTGTGTGTTAGTTTCGGAGATGCTGTCAGTGGAGACGGCAGCCAGGACGCCTCTAGACTTCGCATCAAAAGGATGCTGGCCAGAGACTCCTCTCAAGATACTTTCCTCTGCGACGCTCCAGGTGTGTCAGTTTGAATCAGTTTAATTTAAACCGCTGCTCCATTGGTAATAGTGACCAATAAATATCAACACCAGCTCCTTACAGACATGTTGGGATATTCTGGAGACGTGCACAATAGGTTTTAATACATCACAATATTCAAGAAGCTTAAATTTGATATACGGTAGTCATATAGTCAGCTGAAGATTTTAGACTGTAATACGAATGAATGATTCAGCGGTGGTCATGTTGTTACTGACTGCTCCGTCCATCTGTCTCTCTCCACGCAGGCCACAGTCTGGCCCAGCTGGTGTTTCGCTCAGAAAACTCTGCCAGTCTCTGGAGCCTGAAAGCCATCCACGCCATGTGTGAGATGGAGCAATCCAGGGTTCGCTCTGACCTACTCAGCCCTTCATCTCAGCTTCACTCCTTTCCCTGTTGCTTTCTTCTTTAGTCATCATCCTCCTATAATCTCCAATTCATCTTTCTGTACCGGGTCACTGAAACTTACTTTCTGTTCACCTCACCGCTTCATGAAATGACTTATTCATTTGTACGTTTGTTTTGGCATGCGTTCAAAATCTTTTTCCCATGTCTGTTTCAGATTCGATCCCAGGCTCAGTTCCTGGAGCTGTGCCAGCAGCATATGAGAGTCGGAGATGAGGTATCATCCAGGAGCGGCTGCTGTCCCAGCTGGTCCCTGGGAAATTACTTAGCTGTCCTGACCAATGCCTCCTGCTGCCTCAGCCTGACCTCACAACAGGTAGCTTCTCCTTTAAAGAAAGTTTTATCTTTCCGTTCATAGAAATAAAATTCTACGAGGGCCTTTAATGTCATTAAATTATCTTCTTCACACCAGGTTTCAGAGTCTCTTAACCTTCTCCGGAAGTGTGCTCTGTACTACCATGAAGGACACCTCGTGGAGGCGTGTGCTGAGAGACCTAAACACGGCAGCTGCTCCTCTGTCCCGTCCCGCTGCAAACAATCCCGCATAGTTTTCCAAATCCTCCACTTTCTGCTTGATAAAGACTTCCTCGGCCCGCAGACGGTCGAATACCAAATCCCGACTCTGAAGTACAGCCTGCTGTTTCTGCCCGTCGACAAAGGAGAACACATGATGGAGATGTACATGAGGAGTCTGGAAGGAAAGGATCTGACATATAACAACACAACTATCACTGGGTTGGACTTTGGCATCAAGCAGTCACTGTTCAAATATTACCTGGCGAGAGATTCAGTGTACCCTGTCCTAGCAATCATCTCTCTACTTTTCACGATGGCTCTGTATCTCCACTCTCTCTTCATCGTGGCATTATCTGTAATAGCAATCACGGGCTCCCTCTTTACATCCTATTTCCTCTATAAAGTAGCTTTTCGCCTGACATTCTTCCCCCTGGTGAACCTCGCTGCTGCTCTCATTATCTTGGGAAGTTGCTCCAATCAGGTTTTTATCTTTTCTGACTTCTGGAATCTGCAGCTATCCCAGAACCCCTCCGCCTCCCTGGAGAAGAGAGTAAACAGAGCTTTGCAGGAAGCCGGCTATTTGATTCTGGCGTCGGGATTGACCTCCAGCGCGGCGTTTTTCTCTGGTTATCTAAGTAGCATCACAGCAATCAGATGTTTCTCTGTTTACCTCGGAAACGCCTCTTTAATCAGCTCGCTGTTGGCGCTGGTGTGGCTGCCGTGCTCTTTCATTCTGCGCGAGCGCTACACAGAAGCATCCTCTGCATCAGTAGCAGTGCAGGGGTGGAAACCATGTTGCTCCAAGAACCCTGGTGGCTTCTGGGATACAAGCTCCCGCAAGCGATGCCTCTTTACGTTTGGGCAGAAGCTTCGAGAATTAAAACGAGGTCTCACTGACACCTCCAATTTATTGTTTCTGAAAATCCTACCTTGTGGAGTGGTGAAGTTTAGATACATCTGGGTGTGCTGGTTCGCAGTGCTCGCTGCTGGTGGCACATACATGTCCTGCATTGATCCCGGCATGAAGCTGCCGACACTGGACAGCAGACTCACCCAGCTTTTCCGGACCAGTCACCCGTTTGAGAGATACGACGCAGAGTACCGTCACATGTTTATGTTTGAGAGACAGAGGAATGGAGAGGACAAGCCTGTGACGTTGATGCTTGTTTGGGGAGTCAAACCAACGGACAATGGGAATCACTTTGACCCAAGAAGCAATGGCTCTTTGGTCTTTGACCTGGACTTTAACATGAGTCGACCGGACGCTCAGATTTGGTTGAGGGACCTTTGTGGGCGGGTTCAAAACCAAAGCTTTTATTCTGCGCCATCACCCGAGGATAAAGACGTGATGACGGACAATATCTGTCTTGTAGAGCAGCTAATACACTGGGTATCTGTGAGACGGTGCTCAGAGAGCGATGACACTTTCAATTTCTGCTGCAATGACATTCCTTTCCCGTATCCTCCCAGTGTTTTTGAGAACTGCCTCAGTATGATGCTGGCTGAGAGGTACACCGAGGGCCATCTGGCCAACAGCAGAGGTCTGTACTTTCAGCCAGATGGCAGGGTTGCTGCCCTCGTGTTGGCCTTCAAAACCACATACCGCCACAGCTTCAACTTCAGCAGAACCAGTCTTTTCTACAAAGAAACCCTTGCGTGGTTTAACAGGGAAATATCAAGAGCACCACAAGGGCTGGAGAACGGCTGGTTCACGAGTCAGCTGTCTCTTTTCGATCTGCAACTGTCTTTAAGCTCAGAGACACTCGTAGTCGCCGGATTCTCAGTTGCTCTCACATTTGCTTTGCTTCTCTTGACCACCTGGAATATCCCATTGAGTGTGTATGGGACTGTGGCTGTAGGGGGCAGCGTGTTCGTCACCGTCGGCCTCCTGGTTCTTCTGGAATGGCAGCTGAGTGGCACTGAAGCTCTGTTTATATCAGCAGCAGCGGGGCTGTCTGTTGATTTCGTTGCCAACTACTGCATATCTTATAGCTTCACACCTCATTCAGACAAAATTGGGAAAGTAGCACATTCCACTAAGAGGATGGGATGCCCTGTAGCGGTAGTTTCTGGTGCATATTTCTGCACGGGGATCATCATGCTGCCTTCAACTGTTTTGCTGTTCCGAAAATTGGGGATTTTCCTGTTTTTGATCAAATGTGTAGCATGTGGATTTGCAACCTTCTTTTTCCAATCACTGTGCTGCTTTTGTGGACCCAAGAAAAACTGTGGGAAGATTACGCTTCCCTGTTTGTCCGACCAGAGCGATGGTGTGCTGTCATCCTCAGCAGAACCTGGTGCATCTGCTAAAGGTGCTTTTGGTAGATCTAGAGTGAAGAGGAGTTATGACAAAGATGCGGGTGGCTATCTGTACCCAAACCATCAACTTCACCAGAGACAAAGAGACACCGGAGCCGCGGGGGGAGGTGGGGGCAGAGTTCCAGAGCAATACGAGCTGCAGCCGTTGGCCTATCGGCTGAGTGACAGCTTTGAAAACAGCACCTGTACCAGTAAGCTGTCCAACCGTCCCTCTGTGCTCTCAGATGAGATCGAGTACTGTGGGAGAGAAATAAGCAGGAATAGCATTGATGGGGATCGTGGGGAGATGTGCAGGCGCCAACATAACATCTGCCAACAACCTCCAGCCCTCCAGACCTCATCCCCTTACAAAGAGAACCGCCTGCGGCCTGTCGGCCTGGCAAAAGAAGAGCTCACCAAGGACAAGCTGCTGTGTAAAACTTGCCAAAGTCACTCTAGTGGGATGAAGCCCTGGACCGATAAAACTTTCTCCTCATCCTCTAGCATAGAGGAGACTGTAATCAGCCACACACTCGAAACCATAGACCAGCCATCTCTCTGCACAGAGGAACAAACATCTACCAAGGAACATCTCTCCTCTCAGTCCCAGAGCTCCTGCGAGGGTCTGGAGGACTCCAATGAAACATGCCTGAGTGACATTGAACCAGGGCCTTCAAACACACAGCAAAACGATGGAGAGGTCCAGTTACAGCCAGGACACCTAAATGGGAAAAGAGACACGCTTCGTCTTTCACTGAAAGAAACAGTTTATGAGACATGTGGTCGGGGCCGAAGCAGCCAGAGCGAAGAAATTGTCATTTTACCCAACAGTAAGCCAGACTTGCCAGATGTTTGGATAAAGAGACACGGGCAACGAGAAGACGCATGCTGAGCAAAACTGGAGGAGTCTTTTTAACACTGTGCATTAATTGTTCTGACTATATGGAATGATTTAAATTAAAGAGGGAGCACAATACTTTCCCTCTTGTATAAGGGCAACATAAGCCACCTACAGATATAACATGTGACAGCATGTTTGTGTAATGTTGATCAAGTTCCTGAAATCATTGACATCACAGCATGAAAGTTAATTTCCCAGCAAGAATTCAAATAGCAGCATGACCTGTTCGAAGTAACAAGAAGACAATTAAAAATGAAGCTTTCAGTCACAAGTCACACACTTTGCACCAACTTCACCTTAAAAGAAACTAAAGCTACAGTATGTGGTCACAGAAAGAATCATCAAGGACTGCACCTTCTGTTGCAGGATTTACTTTGTGCCTGGAACTTTTTCAACATCTGCATCTGTGCACTGCAAAGATGGAGTTACAACAAATGCAGTCCCATCAGCGTGCAACCGCTGGCCTTTCTCCATGTTGGATATGACTTTAAAGTAACATTATGCAGCTATTATACACTAAAACGAGAGCTTCAGCCTCTCATTCATTTCCACTCTGCGCCCGAACGTCTACTTTTGCACCATTTAACGTGGATTGATCAGGTCACCTGCAAGAAGTGGGTAATGCTTTACATCACTAACGTTAGACGTTAGCCTACAGTTCTCAGAACTGTGAAAACATGACGTTGATAGCGACATTCACAGCTGAAGTGCCCTTGAGCAAGTCACCTGACGCCCCAACTGCTCCCAGTTTGCATGTTCATCTACGGCTGGGCTAAACGCAGAGAAGAATTTCCCTTGAGGGATTGATAAAATATGCTAAATTAAATGAAAAAGTGCACCAGTTTATTGTAATTACCACCTTTATCAGCAGGGGGCGCTTGTGTTCAACAAAAGCTGCATAAGGTTAATTTAAGAGTCATATTCATCACGGACTAAATCACATATCAAAACATTGAGATTTTCACAGGAAGGGCTGCATTGTGTGCCTGTGTGCTGACTTACATACAGTGTTTTAGCAAGAACCAACAATATCATGTCTAACATGTAGTTTGTCCTTTGTGACCAAGTAGAAAACCCAAAGTTAACGTACATTTGTAGCGTCATGTCATGTCTTGTTAGCATTTAGCTTTTCAGTCAAATTGAAAGTCATGCTGTTTGAGTGTCAGTGCCCGAAAATGTCATGTTTACTTGCTGTACTGGTTCTAAAGGGCGAAGCGGTTTCTTAAATTATTCATGTAAAGCTATATGTGGGTTTATACAGTTTTGGTGACTTAAGGTGCATTATTTTCCACAAATTGTGATTGAATAAATTAGTTAGCTCTAATTTTTGATTTCCAAAGCGGTAGCTGTACTGTAAGGTGCCACTGTTTTCCTAGCTAATAACTTGTACATAAACCTTGTTGCAGCACTGTTAGGAGAAACAAACATCTACGGAACAGAAAGCCTTTATCTACACACAACTGAGATGTCGTGTCAGCTGACTGTTTGGTCTCAACACCACTCAACTGGTGGTACAAAGACATGTACAGCTCGTGCCAAACTTATTTTCAGAGATTTTATAGTTTGAAACAGCTTTAAATGTGTTTTTGTGCAAAAAATGTGTCTTTTACAGAAGTAAGAGATGTTTAAAGTCCTTAATATGTCCAGTAAGAAGGTGGCTCATCGCAAGAAGAGGCTGGTGTCAAATGTAACTATGAGCAGAGTTATTGCTGGTGAAGAAGAAGTGTTTGCTTTGGACATCTTGACTGTATAATTACATTTCTTCAATGAGCCTTCACTACAAATACTCACTAGAATGACCTGCCTTAGAGATGAATGAAATCAATCACAGGCTTTGTATGAATGGATGGAAAGTCAAAACGTTGCCACCACTATTATTTACAGATGTCAGAGCTGTTCATTTTTCACAAAACTGAAATAAAGCTTATTTTCCTGAAGACTGACTTTTTATTTTCTTTAGATCTTGGCACCTGACAGATTTCAGGTTTGAAATGATGAAAGTAAAACTAATATGTGTACATATACACATTTATTTACATCAAATAGTCTTCAAAAGTAAAATTAACGAGACTTAATTTTCTGAATGTGTCAAATCAAACTGCCTCAAAAAGGCAAACCTCTGAAGAAGGACTTCAGGTCATCCTTCAAAGTGTTCTCCCTGCGTGACGACAGTGATCTAAATAGACCAACATCATCATCAGTGTTCATCAGTTCAACTTGACTCATCTTCAACCCAGTCCTCTTTGGCCCACTCGGGTAAACATGTAGAATATTCAAAACCTGGTCCTTTGTAGCGTAAAGCGTGGAGATACATGATGAGTTCCTTTTCCGTGGGGTCTGCTCGCACTAGCTTGCACTCACTACACAGGTGGTCTCCAGTCACTGGTGTTTTGTGAGTGGCCTCGGTTGGATTACCATTTGATTTGCTTGGTTGAGGGCATTGAGATTCTCTACTGATACTGCTCAGCTCTGTGCAGCTGGTGCTCTTACTCACCTCCTCTACTGTCTCGCTGCTTGAGCTACAGCCTGCTGGCACCTTTGTGTTTATCTTTATTTCATGACCATCCATCTGTGTCTGATGGATTTCTCCACTCTTGTCAGGTTCGCAGGAACCATCCAACGTCTTTTTTGGCTCAGACATCTTGTTTTTATCTCCCTCTTGTACAAACCCAACCCCATTATCGGGCACGTCCAGCAAGTCTAGACTTTCCTGAGCTTGATGTTCTTCTACCAGAGCCTGCAGAAGCTCCTCATTAGTCTTTTCCACCTGGCCCCCCTTCCCCCTGTGAGGACCCCAGGCTGAGGAACCATAGATGGGATCATTGAGGATGGGGAAACCCAGGTACTGAAGGTGGACCCTGATCTGATGTGTGCGGCCAGTAAGTGGTAAACAGCGGACTGTGCTAGTCTTTCCATTAAAGCTAAGCCTTTGGAAGACAGTTCGGCATTCCTTTCCCTTCGGGTCAACACGGCAGAGGCCGATTTTAAAGGAAACAACCAGGATCGGCTCCTCGCAGATCAGCTCACCATCGGGAAACTCCCCCTCCACTCTGCAAACATACTCCTTTTCCATCTGTTCGAAAGACAAATGCACAGGCCCCTTTAGAGTACTACATCATGCTGCAAACAAATGGTGCACCAAGCCCGCCACAACTCTTCAATCCTGACGTACCTGTCTGTCTCGCACCAGCTTGTCCAGTTTCTTTGATGCCTCCAGTGTCCTGGCAAACAGCAGCACTCCAGAGGTGAGTCGGTCCAATCTGTGGACTGTATGGAGCTCAGAGATGCCCCGCTCTTTACCCAGGATGAAAATCACTGTGTTGTGTCTGAATCTGCCACAGGGGTGGACTGGAATGGATGCGGGCTTGTCAACCACAAGAACTTCACCGTCATCTGCCAGAACCTTCAGGGGTCTGCCAACTACAGGGGGCTCGTGACGGTGCACAGTATTCCGCATATGGTCATTGTTCTGCAGAAAGAGACAAAGGACTTAAAAGTTTTGATTCAATTTAATTGAATGATCTACTTTTAAAACTACTAAAGATGTTTCTAAGGAAGTACAGCCTCACAGAGTGTACAATGCTACTGACCCTGAGCAACATGACATGCAGTTATAATGATGCTACTGACCCTGAGCACCACTGACAGGTCCTCCACAGGGGTCTCATTCAGCCTGATGCGACCCTCTTTGGCAGCCTTCTGATAATACTCGATGGACTCGGCTCTGAACTCACTCTTGAACACATCCAGAAGGCTCTTCCCAATCCACCGACCTTTGCAGTAGGTTTTGAAGTCAAAGTAATATGGCTGAACTTTACGAAGGCCTCCTTCAAAGTAGTAAGAGGTCTCGTTGAAATGCTCCAGGCCGAAGCTCACACCAGGGTTACGCTTCTGCGGAGGAGGGATGTATCTCTCGCCCGCACGGAGCTTCTTTCCTCCCGCTCCTCTCCGCCTCTTCCCTCGCCCACCTGTGTCAGGTACATCCGTCTCTTCGCTTTTGCGTTTGCCGGTTTCTGTTGCCTCTGTCGGCGTGGTTCCTTCCGCTGACACCGGTCTGCTTGCCTCCAGCGGTGTTGCGGTGTCGACAGCTGCATGCTCCATTATATAGCTGCTGTGTTGTTGAGAATCTACAGAATAATTTACCTTATGACGAGTGAGAAGGCGACGGTGCAAAACACGGCAGGTAACTTTGGTTCTGAATTGAATCAGGTGAGTGAAGTAGCTGCAAACGGGAGACAACTTATCTCCTTCAGTGGGAATATTACGAAGCAAAAAAGACCTTTTCTGAAAATTACGTGTGGCGGAACTGTAAAAGGTTTTGTTCAATAAATACTTTATATATTCAACTCGACCTGAAATGAAAGCCTGTGGGGTGTACGTCCCAAAACCTCTAACTGAAGAAAAGCTCACATGCATCGCTTCTAGCTGAAGGACCTAAGGTCCTACTCACGTAAACGGCGCAGAGATGACGTCAATATGTAGTCCAATCAAATCGGCGTGTAGTTTCTCCGGATCACCACTTTAATCATATATTTAAAATAAGTAGATTAGAATAGATTTTATACTTAGAAACATCCTTATAATAATAATCATGTTCAGCCAATCAAAAATAAATTTTGTTTTAAAAAGATAAGAGATAAATAAAGGCTTTATCAGTAAATTTTGTCTCCCTTTTACTCCTCATGAATATTCCACGTTTGGTGGTTCCCTTTGGAATAACAGTGCTTTACAAATATTGATGTTAACGCTAGATTGTATACTGACATACAAGATTTTTTGTTTTCTCCACAAAAATAACACAAACATAATATTAAATGTGTCCATGTATTTTGTATTTGTATTTTATTTTTTGGTACCCCAAAAGAAAATGACCAGTAATAGGACGTTTCAGATTCCAGAACCCCATTAAAAAAAAATTGTCAAGAATAGAACTAGTCTGTTTTGTCTGACCGCATTTGAAATAATTCATTTTACCATATTTCTCCATGTAGGGCTCTGTGACTCATCTTCCATTTGCAGCTGTTGTACAATTAAAATTAAAATCGGGTTCAGAGCTTAAAAGCCTGTAATAAAGATTGAAAGATTGAAAACAAAAGAAAGTATTATATTTGCAAATTTTATTAATAAATCTGATGAGGGAACAAATACATAATTTCATAGTCTCAAATACGATGCTGTTAGTACCATGTTTTGGCACAACCTCCCCCTGCTTTATTGGGTACCAAAATCAAACAAGACATATTCTATACATACAGTATGTTAAGCATCAAGAAACAATTCTTACCATTAATAGAAAGTACTTTGTAACCTGCTATTTCTTATTAAAAAATAGCTTGGCTAGTACTTGAGTTTGCCCTTACCTATTATTGCATTCGTGACCAAAAGATTACATGAGATTCAAGTTAATTTCCCACAAGCATCCAGAAGAGAACATACTGTAGCTAATAAAGTTGTTACTGCAATGCTCACATTGCTAGAATTTAAAAACTTCCCCAAGAATAACACTTTGAGTGACTAAAAACAGACAACCTTTTTATTATCCCTGTCACTCATTGACTACAAGGATTCTGGGTATTCAGTAGGCAGCTCAGTGGTCCTTGCTCATTCAGTCACTCACTATTTTGGCACTCTCCGGTCAGACAAAGAGTGTGCGATCCTCCTTGTGTGTTGCTAAGTGACTTCACAGCAGGGCAGGTGACCATCAGTGAAGCCATAGGAAATACTAGGCCCTGGAGATACAGCACCAACGCCACCTCCTGCAGGGGCAACCACACTGCAGTCAGAGTTCACCTCTAAAGGAGAGAAAGATATATGATGTGACTCATGTTTGCATAAACACTCAGACAATTAAAGTTTCACCTCATCAAGTTTATGTTCACAAATACATGTTTTGTCTACTCAAACTTTTCCTTCCTTTTATTTACACAATAAAGTGAACTGTGCTGTTGTGAAATACCCGGGCCACTGATGCCTTTTCTCAGTCAAGGGGACGTACACCACTCCCATCAAAGCTCTCTTGAGAAAGGTACCGTCACTCTGCCGATCATACTGTTCTAGCACCTGACTGCCACCTTCGGGGCCAACAGGGAGAACTAACCGTCCACCCGGCTTCAACTGCTCAAGGAGCTTGAAAAAAAGAGATGATAGGAAACAGAAGAGATTCAGGTTGTTTAAAAGTCAAGTTCAGGTGAGTGTGTCAAGGTGAAGACACACAGTATGTCAAAGTTCCTGCACAGCTTAAAATACCTAAGAACATTTTTTTTAATGACGACAAGATATAAGATTACAACATACAGCTTTAGGAACAGTAGCTGCAGCTGCGCCCACATGAATGGCATCAAACGGTGCTCCCTCTGGGTACCCGAGCCTTCCATCTCCCACTGTGGACAGACGTAGCCATTACTTTAATCATAGTTTTGTGCATCAATTTTGAATTTGAGCAGGTATGATCGTGGCAACTCCTCACTCACCTACTAGTTTGATGCGTCCGGAAGAGAGCAATTCTGGGTCGTCAGCTTGGACATTTTTTATTGATCTTTGAACCAGTTCATCGATGTGTTCAATTCCAACCACTCTACCACTGGGTCCTGTCTACTCGCAACAGAGAAACACAACTGTTGAACTCAATTATAATCTGCATTCATTAGTCTGATCTAATCAGGGTTTTTTTTCTCCAATTATTGTCTTGTCACCCATCCGTACAACTTACCATCCTTGCGAAGCAGGCAGTGAGATATCCACTTCCTGAACCCACATCCAGTGCAGACGCCCCGTCAGTTAATTTGTCACTTAGCAGCTCTAAGCCATGAGCATGCTGTCCCGCCAGGCCAATAGGAAAACATTTAGTGAATGATGTGCATGTACAGAGTGAATGATATATAATATCCAATTGAATACCGCAACTGTTTTCCAATGCCAACTTCTCCATTTAACAGCACCTGCCGTTACTCACCATGTGTGGTGCACTGATGGTTGCTCTGTAGCCTGTGATAAGAAACATCATACCACATAGTCATAACACACATTGGTCACTGTGAAGGATTCAAAAAGAATGACTCTACTACAGAATGTATTCAGTTTGATACCACATTGATACAGGTGTATTTCTGTGCTTGTAAAGAATGTCTGGAATGGAAACCTATGGACTGGGGAGAGTCTGCATAAGGATAATCTCTAGAATAGAGCGCTCTGTCTGTAGCCATCATGGCATCAAACACTCTGTCACTGTTGATCACCCCATGATCTGAAAGAGGAAAGAGAAAGCAATGACACCGAGACAAACTGAGAAATGCATTCACAATTACGTCATGTAATACTGACAGATCAACTGTCACTTTTCATTTCTCCCTTATAGACTATGTTGTACCAAAGCTAAGGAGCCAGAGATCAGAATATTACCCCTCAGCCTGCTGATGAGCTCCTGGTGTGTTTTGCCACTGGACATCCACGCCATGGTCCGGGACAGCAGCAAACCCATGGGGACTGCCACGACCGCTAGACGCAACGCTGCTTGCATCTCCTACAAAAGATTGTCCTGCAGCGACATCCTCGCTTGTAAACCTGAGTGCAAGGCAAATACGACTGTCACATGCACTTAAATGTCCGTTTATATCCTCCGAAGCGTCTGTATGACATACTGTTTGGATGCAAGATATTCACACTTTAATTTGAGCTTCACGTTCAGCCAGAACGGTTCACTCTGTCAGTCTTACGGCTTTAAAATCTAGCTACCATTTTTTAAACAGGCAATATCATCGAGTAATTGTAATTTTTTGTGTTAATTGTTAAAACTGGCTACACTTGATTAAAATAATCTAACAGTGGTCTGCGGAACTTGTTTATGTTTACCTGATAGCTTGTTGCAACTGTTGTACCCCTACAGCTGCAGGGACAACTTCCTGGCCCCCACCGCGGCGAACTAGAGGGACTGGCCAATGAGATACAGCTTTCTCGACATGAAGCCGCGGAGATCCAATTACATCTCAAAAGAGTTTGACGGACAGTTTTTAAATCCAATCATTTGTCAGGAAATAAGGAAGTGGGCTGTCGTTTAATAAAGACTGTGCAGTATTGTGGATCATGGACACAGTTAGCTAGCGAGGCTAATCTTAAAATTTTCATTCAAATATTAGAGGAAATACGAACCAACCTGTCAAGTTTTTCACACAGGTAAGGAGTTTGGATATATTAGCGAACATTACAATGACGAACACTTTGAAATGCAGGAACATATTCAATAATGTACATTGAAGATAATATATGGCAGGAATGGTGATGTAAATACAGTTATCAGGTTTAGATTCCTTTCGTATTTGAGCATGCGTTAGTTTCTGAATTCGTCAAGGACATGTCTGTTTAGTGTTTATAGAATTGCCACGTCGTTAACAAGAAGTAATCCAAATCTAACTGATTGATAACTGATGAGGACATCTGTTCATCCAGAGACTCAGAGGATGATTGACGACTTCGACAAACAGGAGGTTCGGACCAGCGGGGAGCTGTGGTCCGAAATCTGCTCCAGCTTGCCGGATATGCAAACTGAGGCAACACCAGACAACCACACCGCATCCACACGGTTCAACGACTCTTTCCAGCCAGGAGCACCAGTCGGTGTGCAGGTCAATGTACAATCTAATGGGACAAACACTCTTTCTCCCATCGCCGATTGGGAACCAATGGAGGACTCTGAGATCTACATAGCCAGTTTAGGTATTGAACTGCACCCTGTTTCTTTCATTCACTGATCAGCCTATCCATCATAATACTCTCTCAGTCAAGTCCTCAGTCAAAATGCAATGCTGCATTCCCTAAATGTAGCGTGGCATGTTAATCATGAACTCTAAAACCTTTAAAATACATAAATACAGTTACAACAGCTTGTACAAAAAAAAATCTACTCTTAAATAACTTAAAAAGGTTTACAAGGCACCGATTCCCCAGAAAATGTTTTTGTATCACACATTTCCTGTTGAGGCTCGTCTTGCGATCAATCTTATATTCTAAACAACCACCAGACTATTTCTGTATGAAAACCCTCAAGGAAAAATGCAAGTGACCACCATGACCAAACATATCACATATGTTTAGTTCTGAACTGATTTCTCAATATTAAAATAGCTCAATCATAACGTTAATGTACAATGTTATATAAAGAGTTTTGTGTTTGTTGTCTGCTTCAGAGAATCGACTTAAGAAACTGAAGGGCCAGTCTAGCGACGTGACCTCTAGGGACATGTTGCGCTCCTTGTCTCAAGCCAAGAAGGAATGCTGGGATAGATTCCTGCACGATGCACAGACCTCAGAGCTCTTTCAAGGCGGTGACATGGATGAGAGGTATCGTGGGATTATGCTTTCACACAGACACTCTGCTATGACATAAACACAACTGAAAAGATCATTCTGGTGGGGGGGTTCTTCTATTCTCAATTTGTTCTCTGGTCAGCCAGCTGCTGTACCTTTCTCCTGTAGCTTGTAATGAAACTTTTTGTTGTTAACTTTTGCAAGAATAGCTTGCATCTCTCCAAATGTAAATACCTTGAAACACACCACTTCTCATCTTAATATCCTTGATATTATGCATGTGTGCAGTGCTCTCGAATACTTCAAGAGGTGGTTGATTCCTGAAAAGTCGGCCATCAGCGCAGAAGAGCTGGAATATCTCCTGAGGCCATCTCAGAATACAGAAACCGCTGAACCAAACCAAACAGAGAACGGACAGGATACGGAGGAAGAGAGACACGACCGCGAGGAAGACGACACACACTGCCCAGAGAAATGACAGCGTTAAGAGACAGAAGGAAGAAGTAATGTTGGGTTGTGTCAAATCCACACAGCTATTGTTCCATGGTCAAAGACAGCCTGTCATCATGTTCTGTATCCTCGGCAACTGAGTGTTGAGTACTTTTCCATTCATGTGTTTTGTCCTTGCTATCATCCTTTCAATGTTACACTGTAAAGATTATAATCAAGAATTCTAAATTACAATTTTTTGTCCTCTTGGAGACAAATCAAAAGTTAGTCTGTGAGTCCACCTGTCAAATAATGTCAATACTAAAAATGCATATATACATTTAATGAAGGACCACATGCAATACCATGTTGTGATTTAGACTTTAATACATACATTTTAAGAAGGAAATATCATTTCTTGTGACATGTAGAGGCACTAATCTATTTTATGTCATGGTGATTTTACATGTTTAACCCATGTTTCAATAAAAACAAACAAAAAACAGACTGTTCATTTTTTTTCTATTCTAAGGCACAGAAGCAGGCATTTCATTGTATGCGTGGTTATTCTTGTCTGTCTGCCCTTTGTGTTGACAATTTGAGTTATTTGTCAGTGTGGATATTTTTCCCTCGCTTCTGGCCGGAACTTCAAAGTGCTGTTTGGGTGTTCAGACTTGGGTTAAAGGGTAGAGTTTTCAGGTAGGCTGAGATATGATGTTTAAAGCTATCGGCTTCTGAGTGCACAAGAGTGCAATATAGGAAGAAGAGCACCAAACTCTGTGTGTAATGTATGTGTGTGTGTGTGAGAGAGAAGAGACACAATGTCAGTGAAGTGTCTCATTTCCTCGCCGTGAACCTATCAGACTGCAGTATTTTATGATGGCAGACAAGAATCAAATTCGACTCTTCCTCAAAGTGTAGTGGGTCATTATTCCCCAACTTGTACTTTTCAAAGTCAATTTAGCAGTCTCAGAGTGCCGAACCCCTGGTGAAAACAGCAGGATAATGTCTTCTGTGATTTTGGAGGAAGCTTGTTGAGTTTGAGAAAATTACTCAGTGATAACAGCGGTGCTTTTACCAGGCAGGGAGGCCACTGAGCTGCATGAAGGGAAATGCAAGCAACGCTTTTGAAGCTTGACCAGTAGGGTCTTTGCAAAGTAAGTTTATTCTTAAAGATTTCCACACTCTCAGCCCCCCTGCTTGTATTATACATGTACCTCCGGCAACCAAGTCTGACTCTGAAGTCAATCAAGTCAAACTGGGAAAATCATCTCAAATTGAATTATTTTGAATAACAGCAACCAGGGCTCCAATCTCTAATATGTATGTTAATGTGTTGCACTGACATGTAATAGTGGGAAGCCACATCTGGCAGGAAATTACAATTTGATTGGCACCCACCTTTGATCAAAATGTAATTTCCATCTCTGTTAGCTGTTACTAACTAAACCCCCCGGTGACGTCCGAGAAAATACCTTCAACAACCATTTCAACCTAAATGTCATTCTTGGGGAAAAAAGATAAAGAGGAAACATGATGTGTATTTTAGAAGAATGAAGTATAAATATATCAATATATTATTTTAAATAGTTATAGTTAAAGGTGCTATGAGGTTTAACATTGTAACTTTGAATGACAAGACGTTGTTAAAGTTCACCAATAAACGTTTGCAAAGCAAAAACTTTATTGGTGAACTTTGCTTCACTGCGGGTTTGATGTTAGTAATAAGAAAGATGGATGACAAGGAGACACATTAGATAATAACAGTAATGTTGCTTGGGTACCACATTTAAATAACCATAACTCACAAAGGTTAAAGGTTCTAATATACATATAAAATAGCCTTTCATCTTTAGATTGAGATTGATGTGGCTGTGCCAAAGGTGTTTGTATGAAAATGGCGAATGCTTCGAAGCCCATTTCTGCCACTGTGATGAAGAAATACAGATCCTGTAAGTCATTACAATGATTACAATCATTTTTGAGAGCTAATAGCTGTATTTTAAAAAAGATCAACAGGTTCAACCTAAAACAATCTGGCTCTGCATAATTACCAAATACTAGATCATTACTTCATCATTGCGATTGTATTGACCTTAACCAGCTTGTACTCCCAAACTGAAAGAACTGCAAAGGATTACTCTTAAAATATGTATAAAATCAATGATGATGAAGCTGATTTAAATACTTCCTACATCCTCCGCCTAACTAGCTCAATTATCTCCCTGATCAGCCCTCTGCTGCCTTCATGTGCTTCTGTGCCGGCCTGTTATTCTTGGAGGAATTGAAGACAAACACTGTGATTTATGTGCTCTATTTTTTTCATTCAGCAAATCAGCTCCTCCATGCAGCGGAGCTATTCATCACATCATACAGTTAAGATAAACGAGTGACGATATAAGAAAAGGTAATAGCATTAAATACGTCTGGGTTGCTATGAATAAAAATTTAATCTGCTGGAACATTCTGTGTCCCAAATGAAACATTAAAGTGATGGCACGGGGAATAAAAAACACCATAAAGCAGGGAAAGGTCATTATAAATTCAACGTTTATTACCAAAGAGTCACTGTAGGTCTCAAGAGGAATATCATAATGATTGGTCACTGGGAAAGATATTAACTGAAATGACATTCTACCGTACGGGGGTGACTCACTCACATGAGCACCGACTGTCTGTGGTGGGAGGGAGAGACAAGCTTCTTCATGCTGAGGCAGAGGAGGCTGCAGCGCACGGCAGTCGGACTCCCTCCAGACAGAGGAACAAGCAGGTGAGGACCAGGTGCTGCAAGTCTCTTTAAAAGTCTGCCTACATCTCAGGTATTCTTTCATTTTATCTATTAAGTCTGATAAATGTCAAATTGGTGGATTTATTCATATTTTTTTCAAGTGTATCTTAGTCTTAGATTCATGTGAATCATTTGATCTTCTGTTTTGGAAGTGATTTAACAAAACTCCTTTGGAAAATACCGATAATTTAGTAAGTGCAATAGCATCAACCTTACAAGTGAGCCAATAGTAAGAACTTAATATTCAACAATAGAATATTATTTTTAAGATGAATCTATATTGATTTCAGTTGTCCTATCTAATGTTGGATCGGTTTGGTAGAAAGGGATTGTTAGTTTGGTACAGTAGATACAATCATTGCTTTTCTACACATGAAATAGAGATGATGAAGATGACGAGTTATAACATTCTCATTTGAACGAGCAAATTTAAATCCACTCGTGTGAACGAGTTCATTGTAACAGGATTTTGAAAGAACAGAACTCTTCAGTCAAAGTCACAAGAAACAAGTAGATTTTACTAACCTTTGAGAAAAATGTTGAGTTAATTTAAATTAATTTGAGAAGTTATAATTGCTTACATCTAATGATAGATGGAATCTGTTTTACTCACAAATTTGTATTTAATTACGGCCATGTTACATTTGTTTCAGTGGATGTTCAGCATGCAAGTCTTGCAGATTCAGTTTGTTTTTATAGAATCTGAGTACAGGTGTAATATATGCAAACGAGTCATTCATCTGTTCTGTGTTGCGGGCAGCTATGGACTGGGAGGACTCGCTATACAGCTCCAAGGTGAACTCTTCTTCTTCAGTCTCTCCTTCGACTCCATCCATGTTTGAGTCTTTACCCTCCTCCCGTTGGAACTCCTCTCGTCCCCTCTTCTCCACCTCTCCGTTCTCTGCTCCTGCCTTCTCTGGGCTGGACCTCCTGCTGGACCTGAAGCTCATCTTCATCCCTCTCTACTCTGCGGTGGTTCTGATCGCCTGCTCCGGCAACCTGCTCCTTCTCTCCCTCATCTGGTATAATAACAAGAAAAGACACAGCACCACAAACTTCCTCATCAGCAACCTAGCACTCGTTGACCTGGTCATGTGCATCTTCTGCGTCCCTCTGACAGCTTCCTACGCCTTTGACAAGCGTGGATGGGTGTTTGGCCCCCGTATGTGTCATTTTGTCACTGTCATGCAGTCTGCAGCTGTTTACGCAGCGGTTCTGTCTCTAATGGCCATCGCAGTGGATCGTTATGTTGTTGTGGCTTATCCCATCCGCAAAAGAGCAGGCTGCCAGTTCTGCTGGGGTCTGGTGATCCTGATCTGGCTGTCCTCTCTGGCTTTATCCACACCCACAGCGCTACACACAGTCTATCTGGACCTGGGGGCCGCGGGCCTGCACATGGCTGTGTGTGAGGAGTTCTGGGACGGCCAAGAGCGAGGCCGCCTCATATACTCCTGTTTCATTCTCTTCTTTTCTTATTTTGTTCCACTGGCTGCTGTCTCCATTTCCTACTGTGCAATATCCTGTCTGCTGAAGAAGAGAACCACGTCAGGCTTGATAGCGTGTCCAGAGCTGAGATCTGCTCGGGCCGCCTGGAGCAGAAGGAGGAGGAAGACTTTCTGCTTGCTGTTGGTGTCCGTCCTCTGTTTCGCCTTCTCCTGGCTCCCCTTACAGGTACATCTTAGCAGCAGGAGTGATGGTCTTGATAGATGTGTGAAAAACAGTTCAACATTTTCAGAAAAAAGCCAGCAGCTTGTTACTTTGCAAAACATCTCCTAAAGTCTGAGGCTCCGCCAGCTTCCTGGCTGCTGGCAGTGATACATTCCTACTGGACAGACATGACACTGGTCTCCATCGTCTTCTACTAGCGATCATTTCAAAGGCCAAAATTCATGAAGAGATTCATTGTTGAATTAATTATCATATAAATAATCAATCCTTGCTTTTGTTAACATGAGCGTCTCTTTGCAGGTGGTGAATCTGATCCGGGACTTGGACACAGACTTTTCCATCCTGGGGAAGAATTATGTGAACGTCATCCAGGTGTCGAGTCACCTGTTTGCCATGAGCTCCGCCTGCTACAACCCTTTTATATACGCCTCGTTACACGACAAGTTCCTGTCCTACCTGTGTCGCCATTTTCTCTCCCGGAGGAGAGGGATAGGGAAGGCCGGGGGTCAAGGGTCAAGCATCGTCACAATGTCGCACAGAGTGCAGCGCCCTCACACGTCCTCTATTGGGGCAGATGTTCCAGGTGTCGCTTCAAATGACGCTGCTACTTTTGACAACTATGCTTAAATTGATTTACGGCACAAATATTTATTTAATGTTCGTGGGGTTTCTTCCAACTCAGACACATTACATAGGCAGCTGTTCATTTGTGAGTTCAAACATCAGTCTGCTAAGATGAAAACAATTTATTTGAGTACTTATTTATATTTCTATCAAATCTGTGGATTGCTATGGACTCAATCTCTAACGACACACTTATAATATTGTGCTATTATATTGTACATGTGAACTTGTAAGCTTAAGGCGATGGCAGTGATTGTGTGATTGTGAACAAGTCTTTGTAATTACACACCATAGTTATGCTCGTCTATAAGTATTCTCCTGCAATCATTGCACACGTTCTTATTCCATCGCTCTCATGTAGATTCTAGTTACCTGACGTGGTGTTATAATCAGACCATGTCAATGCTATTTCCGTCCACTTAAAGTAATATGTGTATTTATGGGGTTGTTGTCTATTATATGTGCAATGTTCTATCTATTTTTTACATTTCTCTCAATGAACAGACTTTGAATCATCGTTCTCTCCCTACGTGGTGTAAGAGGATGAATAAGAACATGGTTTCTTTGATAATGAATGAAGACCTATCAGGCATTAACTCTTCAGTCATTAAGTGCTTTTCCTTCCCTCTGTTGCGTCGGTGATATTTGACTAGCACAGCACCGGATGCATAATCTGCAGGTGTTAAATGTCACCCTCCACACGGTGAGAGTAAAAATCAACAGCTGTGTTAGAGCTACATTTATCGGTTGACCTTCCTACAGTCTAGGAAACACCACTGTAGTGTAGCGTCACTGATAGTGACGTGTGTACATTTCAATGTTGTATGTTTCAACATAGAAATGCATCTTGAAATTGTGTGTTGCTTTCTGTCTTGAATCTGCTGCACCAATAAAAACGTCTGTCTGTGTTGGCTTCAATCTGCTGCACTTGTGACCATCTCTGATTGTGGTTCTGAGCACCGATGTCAAAGAGCAGCTCCGCTGAACGGTGAGTCGCTTTTAACTGAAACAAGCAGAGAAAACCATCAGCCTGGTGAGAAAACGCACCGTCGAGGAGTTTCTGAACGTTTTTCGAAACCTGTTGATGTTTTTCATGATTGTAGAAGATGTCATGACATCTCCTCGCTGGAGAGCGTCAATGGAGCTCCAGATGAAAAATATAGATTCATTCTGTACTTTCAACCGATTAAATGAACAGAAACCAAGTTTGAAGGAAAGATATATTCTTAATCCCAACATACAGTAAATGTCAATTGTGTTCTGCTCTTCAATGGCAGTCAGTTATTCAAAGAAAACAAAAGATCTTTTAATTGTTATTTTTGTATAATCATGACTGCTAACCAGTCAGTGCAATGTATGTGAATGAATACATTTTGGAGAATATATATCCATAGATATTATTTTATTTCATATCAGGTCTCAATGCAAAAGCCACCATAACTGTTGCATTTCAAATCTATTTTTTATTCACTTTCCTTCCACATTTTTTCCCCCACAGAATCTCGAGTCTGGCAAATCTGGAACTCCTTCAGACCATTTCTACAGCACGAATGAATATTTTAGCAGTTAATGGTTGCAGGGAATGAATGAATATACGGGGTCACGACGGAGTGACTGCATACCAGATATGTTAGAGAGGAGGTGTAGTCACCTCTGCTAATAGGAGCCTGAAACGATCCAAATGCAGTGCATGCAAATTACAACAACATATATATAACCTGCTGTCTTCACGTCTCATTATGTGATGTACATTCTTGAACATGTAAATGAAAGCAGGCTTGACAAAGTCTTCACATGCAAATGTAAGAGGCCTTGATATAGCAAGTGTTGTTGTGTGCTGTGTGTATGAATTAAGGAGAGACGCCGGTTGTTTTTCCTTCCCAGTCTATTGGGATTGTTCTCCCAACCTTCATGGAAATCTCAACCGTGGCATCGGGAGACCCTCGGAGCAACATGAGCAGACGAAAAGATATAAAACTACTTTTTAAAAGTGTGTAGTGTTCTGCTGTCTACTTGTCTCACCAGACAAACCAGCAGGCATCAGATAAGACGACCGTGGACCTTCCAGGGCATTTTGACTTGAAGAAAACAATTTGCAGGGTTTGCGTGAATTGTATTGTTTCTCTCTCTTGACTCAAAGGGCTCTTAAAAAAGATCCCCCCTGCCTTGGATACACAGCTTCACGGAGAAGGTGAACTGGAGGCAGGTGTAAAAGGCACGATAATAATGGCAATCCTGCAACGGTTGAAACCCTCGAACAGCCGTTCAAACACAGCACGTCCGACCCCGCAGGTACAGTGGTCTTCACATGCAAATGTTTTAGAACCCCCTCAAATACAGATAAATGCAGCCACACACATTCTCATGTCGTGCACTTCATCCGCTGAACTTCTTCCACTCATACCTGCAGCACATATGCAAATTATTTACGTCTTCGTGTCATTTAAAAGCTCTTAACCTGATTGAGTTGTGCAACGGGCCTCATACATATTCATCACAGGCCTAATTATAGAAGTTAGATGAGTTACGTCCCCTCATGTCTGCTTTCAAGATGTTCACACTCTTGTCTTTCCTGTCGTGATCTACACAGCGCAGCAGACAAATGTAAACATAATCATCTCAGATGGAAAGAGGTGACTGAATTACACGAGCAGATACAAAGAGCTCGACGCAGTATCAGGAGAGGGAGCGACATTGATTTGTTTAGATTAAACATTATTTCCACTTGTTTTCACCTGTGGGGACAAATATGAGAGATGACAGCTGTACCTAAACTATGACACATTTTAATTTGCCTGAAGCTTCTTTTAATTGGTGCTTCATAGACGTACATGGAACTATATAAACAAACCAGGGAGGATCCATACAAGAACCGGATTTTTAATCTAATCGTCCAAACAATAAACCTTAATGCAGATTTTATAGTTATTGGAAGAGTAAACGAGTTGAATTGATTCCATCTTGAATCAAATATCCCCGTCACACTTCACCGGATCCCAAAGCGTTCAGGTTCTGAAGGAACATGTGGTAAATACTGAGAGTGGTGGAATGGCTGTTATATACTACACCCGAAACAAGTGGAGCAATTTACAAAGTGTTCAAACAGAAGAGCTGATCCGTTTTAAACACCATTAAACATCTTAATGAACTATAAGTATGTGTTTTCTTTGAATGGATGTTTAATATGTGAATATCATTGTTTTAATTAAATTTTGTTGCTTTTGTATTTTTGTTTTTAAAGTTGTATATTCAGCGAGTGCTTGAGACATGCCTCCATGTCTGAAAATGATGATGATGATGATGATGATGATGATGATGATGATGATGATGATGATGATGATGATGATGATGATGATGTCTTCGTAATGACGTCAACCAGTCTCATTTGTAATGTAGAGATGTGACTCACCGCCTCAAACATCCTGCACAATGTATTCAATTAGAATTGGCAGTTTTCCCTGATGCAACTTTCCTCTACAAGCCTTTTTCTTTCAAATACATTTTTACTAATCAATATTAATATGAATATTTGAAACACTTTAAAATATCAGAGACCAGGTTACTGTGATAAAGGAACATTGTGCCGAGTGTGCCCCCGTGTGGACGAGTATTACCACAGCTTTCAACTGGGAAGTATAAACCAAACAAAAACTCTCGCACACACATTCAAACTCATATATTATTTATTACAATTAAATATTTTTCTTATATTACAGAGGTCCATTTGAAACCATACAAATAATCTGTGCTGTGATTAATATTTCCAAGATATTTCCAAAAATGCCATGCAAAGAGTAGAAACATAAAGTCACATCAGAAGAACCAAAGTTTCGGTTTTTGTACACCTGGAAATGAAATGAAATTCATTTTTTTTTCAACACCCATGTCTCTCCTATCGGTGCAGAAATCTCTTTGTAATAATTCAAGATCAGACCAGTGTCATCTGACATAAATGAAAGGCATTTGGAAGGTGAGTAAAAATAAACAGAAACTGTTCATCTTTCCCTTCATGGAAAACGCTTGGAACACACGTGGGCTGACAGGAACAGGCACAGAGGACCAATTAAGACATAAGTTTTACACATCTTGATTAAACACCATTAGTTTGCTGAGTGACTCCTAAGGTCATTCATACTGTGTTTCTTAAACTCCGACCCCGGACACCCAGTGGGATTCACAATAGCAGAATTGAATCAAAGCAGATGTAATTTGGAAGAGTTTGCTATGTTGTTTTGTGCTGTTTGGGCTTCATGACATCATCCATCTGTCTTTCAATGATATGACTCGGTCAATGGAGATGCTTTGCTTTGGCTTTGAGGACACACCACAGGTAACCCTAACATCCTTATCATTTCCTCCAAGGAAGTAGGTTTTATTTTCTTCATTCTTGTTTGTGTGTTTGTTAGCAGCTGATTTCCACTGAACTTGTTAGAGTGGTGTATCATGGGACAAGAGGAAACCCATTCAATTTAGAGGCAAATCCATTTAACATAGTGAAAAAATTACATTTATGTATAGATTGGATTTGGCAGAGGTTTGTGCCCTCCCAGTGCATATCTAGTTCATGTTATGTAATTGTGATGGCCCATCTCTTTGTACAGGGAATAAAGCAGGAGGGAAGAAGTGACACTCCGCTCAGCGTTTTACTGTGAAATAATCACCACCCTGGTCCCCCTGCTCTTAAGGTGGCTGTAAATAGTTTGTACTTCTCTTCTTCAAGTAGCACAGATCAGCTTGTTCTGTTATAAAGAATAAAACAGTAATCATAACGCTGCAATTTTAGTACTCAATAGCCATTAATCAGCTTAATCTGCTGTCTGTGTCAATCATGTTCAGTATGTCAGATCATCAAATGAGACACTGGGCCTCAAGATGTTGGAGAACTGGTTCTTCAGTCTGTAGATGTTTGTTGTTGTTATCATGACTCATAATTCAGTATGAAAACACTCTTGAAAGCACTCTTAGTTCAGTGTAGCATTGACAGGTAAACAACTAAGAAATACATAGTTTCAGAGGTTTTTTTTTTCCAGACTGGTTCTCCAATACTTGTCTGATGAATTCACTGTGACGCCAAGACTCCAGGATGTTAGTGCAGATTGAAGAAAACAAGATATAAGTTGCTGACATAATGAAGTTTAGAGTTGCTGGTAGGTGGATCCTGTTGTCTTTCGACACAGCCCGTCCAGCTGTTTCTAGTGTTTATGCTAAGCTAAGTCAAATGGCTCCTGGCTGTAGCTGCATGTTTTCTTGTACAAACATGAAAGTGGTATCAATCTTATTCTCATCAAGGAGGCACATTTCTCAAAGCTAAATCATTTGTTAAAACAGCAATTTAATATGCAGGTGTTGGGTGCTGAGTAATAAATAAAATCCTTTTGTGTAAAGATAAAGGATTTGACCAGGGATCAGTTTTGCCTTTCAGATCACAAGAATGAGATGACCTGAGATGCATCTAAAGCATCTAGGAGTCACTATCAGCACACTAAGAAACCTCCTAACCCCCAGCTGAGATCGCTGAGATCGGTGCACACTTCTAAATGAAAGGCTGGGAATGTTCTATAAGGCAGCGAGATCAAGGGCACAGGATAATGGTAAAGTTTGTTTACACCATCGTAGCATTAGGCATTTAAAGGTGAAGAGGCAAAGCTTTTTATCTGAGGAGAAGTGAAAGGAGAATGAGAGGAGAGGCTGGGAGAGGCTTTACTACCTTCTAAGTACTACAGGTAAGAATCTCCGGTCACGTCAGGAGACGTACTTCAAACTGCGTCCGAGATCCTTCCAAATACTCCACATGTGCCCTCAAATCTGCTTGGAGGACTTCAATATTTCATCACAACACTTAATAGGCTCTTATCGGGCAAGCAAACTCAGTCACAGGAATACTATTGCAAATGACTCACACACTTTTCATCTTAGACAGTGCAGCTAAAAAGGAGATTTTGACCTCCTTTCTACTCAGGAATGAAAGCCACTCATCTAAAACTCTATTCTTTAAAATTATCTTTTGAAAATAAATTATATTTTCTTAGTACAGAAATAAATACATATCTTCTCTCAAACATATGAATGATTCATCATCACAGATCTAAATGCTACACTGAATACATTACTCACCATCTCTTCGGTGACGAAACAAGAATATAGGTGACTAACTGATGCCATCTGCAGTGAACAGACACTCATCCAGATATATAAATGCAAATATACAGATAGCGGACACTGAAGTCAGATCACACCTCTGGCGAACAGCTTTGAGAAAGTAAAATATTCCTCAGCAATGGCATAACAACAATCTCCATCAATGGTCGGCTCATTGGACGAGACAAACTGAACTGGGCTTTTCTGTCGCGTGCAGGTTTGTCACCAACGAGGTGAGTCACAGATATGACGTTATTCTTCTCAGAAACTCACAAGAGATGCAGCCAAAAACATATATCATGTACGCTGTGCATGTGCTTTATCAGTGTCAATGAAGTTGAATCGAAACTTTCCCCACGATGTTGTTCACTACATGATCCTCTTTGACTTGCAGGTCAACGCAAAATGGAAAATTTATAGGGATTGGTTGAAATTTTGCATCGTGCCTATTGGCTTTCTTGCCCAGATTTAGATGAGAAGATCATTACTGTCATGGATGCACAGTATATATTAGACGAAGCTGGAAAAAGCATTGAGTGATCTTAATTCAGTGCAAAATCAGAAACAGCTCGGAATAGACATTGTAACTCTGTCTTCAGGCTTATTGTCTCCAGTTTTCAATCTGCTGATGCAGCCTCACTTTTACATTACAAATACGTAGCTGGAAAGAACGTCGGCTAGACTTAGCTTAGCACACACGCTTGAAATCACAGAAATAGCCATTTTGATGGAAAGCTAGGCTAGCTCTTCCATTTTTTACGCTAAGCTAAGCTCAGCTAAACATATGACGGCTGCAGCTTCATTTTTACATTAAAAATGTAACTGGCAAATGGTTCAGAAACATAGCTGGACATTTAACTTCACTAGTCTTAGCTTAGCACAAAGATGAGAACCAGCGGGAAACAACCATTCTGACTCTATCCAATGCAAGGTAAGCTGTTTCCAGTTTTTATGCTAAGCTAAGTTAACCAAACCATCTGCTGGATGCAGCTTCATATTTAAATTACATTGATTGGTATCAATCTTCTCATCAAACTCTGGGCAAGAATACAAAGAGGCAAAACCAGAAAACTGCATTCACAGCCACCAAACAACTGTAGAACACAGAGCTCTAAAAGTAAATGTTAGTAAGTCTACAGCCACTCAGAAATCTCTTGTTTGGTTTGACGTCTCGTCACGAGGTCGGCCCAGGAAGGCTAAGCCTGAATTTTTCATTGCCGGTAGCCTATCATTGAGACACTTGGAGTGTCTGATATCCGTCAGGCAGATAGAACCATTAGTCACATGCAACACCCACCTCTCTTCATATCTATTAAATCTCACATTTCTAAGATCTACAGTAGCATTTTTCTACACAGCAGAGAGCGTTCCAGGTTCTTCAAACAGTCGTTACCACACTGCATGATTGAGACCATTTTGCACTGCCATAACCACCCTATAATCACATGTCAGACCTTTACTCTTACTTCAATAAGTCAATATGAAATTTCATAACAAAAACGATCATTCCTTCATCCCTTAACCTCCCGGGCCACACTCACACAGGCAGCAGGTACGTAGCTAATTGAGGTTGTGGACGATGAAACCGGCGTTAACATGTATCCACCTTCCCGTAGCATACTGGATGTGTCATGCCCTGTCAGACGCTAATGCAGGTTCTTGAGTAGGCGTCCATAGCGGAAGTCATAGACGTGTCGACAGAAGAACACCAGCTCCGGGTCGATGTCATCGGGCACACAGTGGTGGGTGGAAATGGCGTTGCCAGCAACGGGCGGCACCATGACGGAGGCGGCACTGTCAGATACACCCTCCCTACGGCGTTTCACCAAGGCACAAAATCTGAGAAGAGCAAAATACAGGACATCAAACTCTATTAACTGAGCGTACACAAAAAGGAAGAAGAATAGAACAGACGGGGAAAATGTAATATTTCAATTGAACATTTTTTCTTACCGACAATACTGTGCCAATGTTTGGACATAGCATTTGTCTTCAATACAGGCCACACTGTTCACATCCTGGTGACGAGATGCAAAGATCTCATTCTGGGGGAAAGAAAAGTCGTGTTTAACTCAAGTCTGAACAAACAAATAAAGCATCATCAGCACAGGCGGATCATCACCGTCTGCATCGTAGGATACAACAGAAGACTGCATCTCGCACGCGGGCATTCATGTGTCACCTTCTATATCTAAGGACAGATTCAAAGGGGTGTTTTCATCTTCCTCTGAAGCCCTGGTACTCTGCTCACACTGCCGCTCTGATGTGTTTGCGTTTTGTTAGCGTGGCCAAGAAAATTCAGGCTTTGGGTGGTTTATTGTTCCTAGAGATTGAATAAAGTACAACTAGTTCCTCTGGGAGATTACTGAACAGGAAGCAAACACAACAGAGTCTGTTCCTCAACGTGTGTGTGTGTGTGTGTGTGTGTGTGTGTGTTGGAGTTCCTTGTGACTTCTGACACTGTCGTCTTGTTCAAACACATTGTCTGTTTCTGAAGTCAATCCTTCTCTTCAATAGTCATGTTTTCCTTCTGATGCAGACTCAAGTCAACAACAACAAAAAAAAAAAAGGGAAACGGTTAAGAACTGCAACACATAATGATTGTGTTGCAAAATAAACATGTTGTGTTATGAGGGGAGATGAATAAAACGAGCTATCAGTGTGTCCTGATAGACGAGAACAACACTAAGGGTTTGTTGGAATCAGGGGAAATGCAAAATGTTCCCTCAAGCAACTGGAAAGAATAAACAGATGGCGGATCAAAGTCTTCATCCAAATGTATGTTCTGGGGCTTTTTTTACATGGAAGCTGCGCACACACAAGAAGAGACGAGCAGCAATAGGATGAACGGCACTCTGTGACTTTGACTAATCTCAACTATAAGCGACGCGATTGATGGAACTAACGATGGGAGCAAAGGGTACAATTAACAGACAGATGAGGAACATGGGAAATGCAAGAGAAGGCTACCAAGGCCACCAGAACCTGGAACGTCAACAAACAACCAACTGTTAGGAGGTGATCTAATTGTTGCATCAGCGCACTGATTACAGTACTCTGGTATTACAGTATTTCAGGTGTCCTGGTACGTGATTTCAATGAACTGCAGGGTTTGCTTCTCACCTCACAATGTACACTGGGGTTACAGCCCCCCTGTGTGTGTTCTGGACGGTAGTACCAAAACAGACTCATCATCAACTCTCCTGAAGGAAAGAAAATAAACATGATGTTCACTCATGTTATTGAATTCATTCTTCATTACCTGTGGTGTAAAGTAAACGGTGTGTATAGTTTCCTACCTGACTCTGGTTCTTCCCACAGTGCTGAGATCTTGGCCACATAAGGCAGAGTTTTTTTCCGAGGTCCGGATTTCAGCAGAACAGTGTCTCTGACCCGAATCAGCTCCCCGTCCCTGCGGACCCCCTCGAAACACTTCCTCAGCACCGGAGCCTCCTCTCCCTGAGAAACAAGGACAGCAGGAAATATTGAGTCGTCTCGCAGCTAGAAACTGACAAGCAGTGAGAGGCTGCAGAGTAATTATTTGTATTTAGTGACTGCTGTGTCTCGACATTAATGTCGACAGTCAGTTGTTAAAATTCTAAAAACAATGTTTTGGTGTGACCATGCTGCATCGTGGCTGCACGACTTCCTCTACGTACCACAGAGAAAACCTCCCTCTGAAAGGGCAGGCCAACTGGCCGCCAACCGTTGGTACTTTTCTGGCGGACATTCTTTGGCTGCTTGGCAACCGTTTGCTCTCTCACACTGGCAGAGCCGAGCTTCTGTTTCTTTTCCCTGTTGATGGGGAAGATAGCCGAGCTGATGCTGCCGGTGCCTCGTGCGCCAGACCTTGACCCGCTGGGTGGCTTGGCACTCTGCGGGCACTCCTTCGCCACCTGCAGGGAAGGCTGTGGTTGGCTGGGGTCGGACAGCGGAGTCTGAACGTGGGGCACTGATTGGCCGGCTGCAGGCACAGTGGGAACGGGGCAGCCAGTGAGGATTCTTGGGCTGGGACAGATGGGGATGGAGGACGGGCTGTGATGATCATTGATTGTTGATGAGTAGTCGTCTGGGGAAGGAATAGAAACAACTAGATAATGAAGTAGAAGAAACAGAACTTTTAGTCCTTTGAGGAGCTTTAAATCACGGTGAACAAGGACAGATAGAGACATCACACTTGTTAACAATCCAATTTGATTGTGATGTTAAATGATTCCTTCCTCGATGTGTAATCCCTGTGTAGCATAATAATGTTACCTAACTGTCAAGAGTTTGTCTTTGTGTGATCGCTCTCAACAAGTGGGACGTTCCCAAATGGGTACTCTTCTAATCCCCAGCAGCTTAAAGTTAAACTTAAACCTTAAATTCAAACATAGCCTTTAACGGAACAGCAACAGACACACACACACACACACACACACACACACACACACACACACACACACACCCATAACACTGACACCGAACTGATCCACTGCGTGCGAGAGGGAATTTTGAGGTACTTGTATTTACTTTTCCATTTTACAATTAAAGCACGAGTGGAAACATAATCTATTTCTATTCTATCCACACCTACACCTAAACATACACACACATTTCATCTACACTGTCCTATACAATAGGTCTGCATGATGTCTTAATATCATGACTGTTTATTATTTATTTATTTATTTATTTATCGCTCACACGTATTTTTTGGAATCCTGTAATTTGTCTTGCAGCGGAAGGGATTGAAGAATTGGAGGGGATCTGGTGTTCTCGGGCCTACTTGAATATTTTCACATTGAATTAATGAATAACTGATTACCGCACAAAAATCAATACACACAGAATTAGGAAAATCAAATTAAACGTCGGTCAGTTTCACATAACTGCATGACAGTGAGCGGCGTCTATTTCAGAGAAACATCTGCTGCTGCAGGTTGACATTTCCAGTAGCGCCGAGGTCAACAAGTGTCTATCTACGTCTAACAGACCTCCCTGCATCAACGGACCCACAACGATATTCCTGGAGGTATTACAGAAAATATTAGAGAGGAGCTATTCAAATGTTTAGAACAGGAAACCGGCGGGTTATATTTTATTCATGCGGAGACATTCGGCTGCAGAACAACATCTATCTATAACTACTGTATATCCAGATATGATGTGGAATTTAAATGAATCCTCCCGCAACTCAGCACAGGAATGACAGAGACGCCAAGAATGATGAGCACGTAACTGCATCCATAATTAGATATCTGGGATATGTTTTTGTATCATAGAGAAATAGGAATAACAAGGTTTTCTGATGCTCTGTATTCAATCGTGAATGTGATTTGAACCGGTATTACTCATGACAGGGAATGCTGTGCATGTGAGCCTGACCTGATCTCTATTGGCATTTACAGGCACAGTATGTCATTTCTGCTGCAGGGAGTCTCTCAATTAAAACTCATCGCAGAAAATGTTGTTTGATGACATCGTGGAATAGCTGGAGATCATTGTTAAACAACCACCATTGACGATGATCACGTTACCTTTAGTCACATGTTATGTTATGTCACTAAATTCAGATGACAGCCAAAAATTAACACTAGATTAGCCTGCTAACGTATCATTAGATGATTTAACCACAGAGCTAATGTAGCTGATGTTTGGCTAAGTGGGGGATTCTTAACAAAAAATAACAAGCTTGATTAAAAAAATGCTTCATGAGAATGTTGAACGTGGTCATATCAGCCGGAGGGACATTTGTACACTCATTTTTAGGGCTTTTTAATGCAGAAATAAAAAACATGTCGCCTTTAAAGCTGCAGACTCGGTGCATCATTCAACCCACTTCATTTGTCAAAATAACAAAAAGCTCAACAGCGGTTGACAGTGAACTAACAGAGTCAAGCATCTCCACCCTCTCAGCCTGACCTGGTTTTGATGGCTCGAGACAAGAGAAAGAGGTGTGTGTGTGTGTGTGTGTGTATGTGTGTACATGTGTGTGTGTGTGTATCTGTGTGTATGTATCTGTGTGTGTGTGTCTGTGTCTGTGTCTGTGTCTGTGT